>PVJA010033020.1:0-23652 GCA_004027025.1 Myocastor coypus
TTTCTTTCTTTCTTTCTTTCTTTCTTTCTTTCTTTCTTTCTTTCTTTCTTTGTTCAGAACCTGGGGATTGAACTCAGGACCTTGCAATTGGGAGGCAGGCACTTGTGCCCCTGAGCTATCTCCCTGGCCCCTTGAAATAGGTCTTTTCAAAGGCAATAAGAACATGAATAGGCTATGTTGTTCATCATTGGATGAAGTAACTGATGTCACTGATGAAGTTTTTTTTGTTTTGTTTTGTTTTGTTTTTGTTTTTTTTGTTTTTGCTTCACTGAGGATTGAATTCAGGACCCTGTGTTTGCCAGGTAGGCCCTTGAACTGCTGAATTATCTTTCCTCCACTGATGGATTCTTTGCAGTGAAAGAAAAGGATCAATTTTCCACCTTGATTGAATTCGCAGCCACCTGGATGATAGCTGCAGTGCTCTTCTGACTGTGCCTTTGTACCTCACGGAGGCAGGAATTGGGTACTATGAATGGTTCCTGGCCCCTCTTCTTTAGCATTGTTGTTTGCTAAGCTATTGGCCACCATGAAGGGATCATTTGGCTGCACCACACGCTTCCAGCATGAAGTTTTTGCTTTGGAGCCACCTGAATTTCCTTAAACTGTGACCCAGTTTACTTCTCTCCTCTAAGCATATGTATCTGATGCCATATCTCAGGGACAAAAGAGCTGCCCAATAAATACATTGCTAGGTACTGTACGAGACAGATCTCATTAGATGACATGATTCATTCAGACTGTCTCATAGGGAGGCATACTCTTATCTCTTGCTCCTACCTTCTCTCTCTCAAAGTTCCGCCTGCTGTGGGCTGAATAGTTTTCCTCTGTCATGTGTGCTTTCTCCATTCAGTTTCTATCATGGAGTCAGCAGGCCATGTACAGACTGAAGCCTTTAACCCATGAAACTAAATAAACCACTCTTCCATTAAAATGGGAAATTGAGGATATTTTGTTCCACCAACTAGAAAGTGACATAGACATAAAATTGATACCTAAAATGTGGGATCATTACTATGATTATACCTGGCTGTACATTCAAAATCCTTGGGAACTGACTTGCAAACGTTTGGAAAGTTTTATAGAAACCACAGAATAATTTGATCCAGGCTTGATGGACAATACTTTTAAGAACTCAGAAGACCAAAATGCTGAAAGGAGGCCAGGGCTATAGCTTAGTGGGACAGCAGTTGCTTGGCAAGTGCAAGGTTCTGAGTTTGATTTCTGGCACCAAGAAAATGCTGACAGTAATGTAGACAACGAGGGTCAGGCTCTTGGGGTTTCAGATAGGAAATAGGAGTGTATTAGAAAATGAACTAGCAGCCAGGTATGTTAAGTTCTAATAAAGAATTTATATACATCTTTCTCATGGCCTAAGGTTTTGAGTGAAACTGAATTCAGACATAATTACTTTACTGAAGGAAATTCCAAAGTCTCCCAGTGTTGAGGCTGTGATACATGCATTTCTGTCTACTTCTAGCTGGAATTATGTAAGAATCAATAGTAAAAACACAGCCAGAGCATGAGAAGAATTTGTTCGCTAGAAAGAAAGCATGTCAGGCCCAACCACAGCATGGTTGCTGAGAGTATTCTGGCCATTAAAAATAAGCTGACTACAACAGAGGAGAAAAAAATGCTTGAATGCATCTCAGAGACTAGAGAAATCTTAGCCATGAGATGCCCAAGGTATATCAAGGTAAATTCCTTGAACAAACTGTCCTTTAAAAATAATTGTACCTGTGTGCTTATGACTCAGGTATACCTAGTGTTTCTGATTTCATCCAGGTAGGCACTCAGATGTAACTGCAGGCATGATTCAAAGGGTCCCCTCTATTGTTTGAGTTGCCAGTAGAATTCTGTACCATCCATGTAGTACCTCTTTGCCAGGGTAGGAGAATGCAATTGTTATACTTTCTCTTAGATTTCAAAGGAAGGTCTAGGAGGCACGGTAAATAGTGTTTGACAGTCACAGTCCTTGACAGAAGACCCTGAGAAGGCTGTTCATAAAGTTATGAGAGGAAGCCAGTGTTTCACCCCAGGAAACCAGAGATGACACGAACGATCATCTGCACAAGAAACCTGTGAGTAGTGAGTAAACACAATCCATGTGAGAGGCCACAAGGGCTGTAACACAAAAGGCCACTGGAGTGGGGCTGCCCAAGCCTGCTGGGGCTCACATTTTGCTAGAATGATATCCAGTTGCTGGACATCAGCTAAAATATTTGATGTTTGCCTATATTGGTTCTAGTCCCTCTTTGGTCCTCTATGCCTCTGTGTTGCATTTATGAATGCAAATGTTTACCTGCTGCCACTTTCTGTTGAAAGCATGTAACTCTTTTTCGGGGGTGGGGGCTCATAGCTATGACTTTGCTAAGACTCTAAGAGAATGATTTGGATATGGATTTTGATCAATGATAAAAATTTTAATATTTTGCAACTTTAAGAGTTGGAATAAATGTATTTTATATGAGGTGGACATGAGACTTTTGGAGTGCAGGGACAGAATGTTGTGGTTTGGTACTAACATCACTCCATGAAGTTACTTGTGTTCAAAGCTTTAGTTTTTGGAATATGATTGGATCATAAACATGCTACATTTATCAATGAATTCACCCATTAATTTGGTTCATACCTGAATGTACTGTTATGAGTAAAGGCAGTATTGCAGAAGATGAGTCAAAGAGAGCATGAACTTGAAGGTCATATTCTTATCGCCAACTCCTCTCTTCTCCATGTTTGGTTCTTGGCCACCTTGATTTTAGAAGATTTCCAATCTGAGATACTTCTGTTATGCAGTTCCTACATTGAATCCCGATCACTCTGAATGGGCTGAACTCTCTGAAACTGAGAAAAAAAAAACAAAACTAAGCATCTTTTCCTGTCAGGTTCAGATACCAGATGTGAGATATTTTGTCTCACTACTATGAAAGTGATAAACTTTCCTAGACTGAATTCTTTTCTTATGCATGAAGAAAGAGAGAAGTGACAGATGATAAACTGAGATAGCTTACTTGGTTCAGTTCTATGTATCTGCTATCTTTGTGGAGCACACATTGGCACAGTTGAGCAGAACAACTGTTTTAATCTGATGTGGTGTATATTTACCCAATAGATAGTATTCCTGCTTTACCTCAACAACTATACATATTTAAATGAAGAAATACTAGCGAGAGAAATGATCAGAGAATATACTCAAGAAATTCACAGAAGAGAAAGTGCAAATGACTAGCAATGCAAACACATTCTGCTTCACCAGTCTTCTTGGATATAATGAATGGAACAATGAGATTTTGCAATAATCAAATTAAAAGAAATCTGAAAGATTAATAAGATCCCTTGCCTTAAGGATGTATCAAAATGTGACCTCCTTTTCAATGTAATTAGACATCACTCCAAACTCGAAATCTACGAAGCAGAATTTTTAAACATTAAAGTGTACATGGTCATTGAACCAGCAATTACATTCTGGGCCTCAATCCAGTAGAAAATGAGGTGTCATACAGAAATAATGTGCTAAAAGGATTTTTATAAAAATTTTTATAAAAATAAAAAATAATAAAAAGTGTTCTGCATATCTGTCAATAGAAGCATATTAAATAAATTATAGCAAATCAATAATGTGATATCTGATTTGACATATTTAATTCAATCCAAATACATTGTAAACTGAAAAAGGTAAGATGCAGAGTAATGTTTTTAGTGAAGATATAATCACCTTCACAGGTAAAATTCTTTAGGTTTCGATTGCTTAGTCCAAAAGAACAAATTTAAAATATTTGCAATAAGCAAATTCTATTAAAATGTAGTATCACTAAGACTTGTAATTTAGTTAACATTGTTGGAGACTTACAAATCCTACATAAAGTCACATTTGAAGGTTAGTTAATATCATTTCTTATCTATCTTTTTTTCTGTTGCACAGTACTTGCCATGTACATATTACTGAATAGCTTTATTAATATTCAGAGTATTAAATTTTTAAAAATGAATTTTGATGTAAGTTCTAATTAGGTAGCTCTAACTCATAGTGATCCTCTTGTTTTCCACTTCTGCAGTGCTGGAATTATAGATGCACACCACCACACTGACCTCAGTGGCCAGCTCAACTAATCATTCCTGTTTTAAATGATCTTAGAAAATATTTGACTTGTGTGTTCATTGCTAGATTTCCTACATATTACATACCTGAGGTACCATTGAAAATGTGTGTCTTATATAGGTAATATTTCAAAGTAAGGGACTTTATGGCCAGTGAGGTAACTTGGTCTTTTTTTTTTTTTTGTCCTTTTGAGACAGGGTCTCACTATGCAGTTCAGGCTGGCCTTGAGCTCACTTTTGTAGACCTGGCTGGTCTCGAACTCGCACCGATCCTCCTTCCTCAGCCTCCCGAGTGCTGGGACTACAGGCATGCGCCACCACACTCGGCTTGAGGTAACTTGGTGGTTGAAAACTCTTGCACAGGCAAACTTAGGCAAGCAAGCAGGGACTGTAGTTGTATCCCTTGGACCACATGCCGCTCCAGTCTTATCCGCATGATGGGCTGTGCTAGGCAAAATAAATAAATAGATAGATAGATAGGTAGATACGTAGATACATACATACATACATATATAGATACATAGATACATAGATAGATAACATTAAACCTATAGTTTCATTTCCTTGACCTACAAGATAAAGCAAGAGGTAAAAATCTAGTTGCTAATATAAAATGACATTCAGCGTCAAAACTGGAAATTAAGGCAATTTGAACCAGTGAATGGTGGTATAAGCATTTTATTCCAATGAGTTTAGCTTGATCCTATCCCAAAATAAAAAAAAAAAAAAAAAACAAGATAGTAACTCAGTGCAAAGACCAACAACCACGTGTCAATGCCTAATAGAAACACTACTTAATTTTATGCAAATATAATAATTTTGATATTCTTTATTGAGATTTGAATTTTCCCAGATTTATAGAGTGTGTATACTGCATGAAATATGTTGTCACTTATTTAAATAAGCTAAGATTGCAGTAGTACATGTGTTAGTTCCTGTTCTCATTGCCGAGACAAAAATACCTGGAGCTCAGAGTTAAGGGAGGTAGATCTTATTCAAATGGAAAGGCTGCCACAGTGGAGGAAGGGGTAAGGGATGGATAGGAGAGGCAAAGTGAATTCAAATGTGCTGTACAAATGTGTCAGTTCCACAAAAGGAAAGTAAACATTATGCACAGAAAACAAAACAACCGATCAGTAATAATGAAAAAGATAAGCAAGGAAAGGTTTATTCAGTGCATAACTAAATGGTTCAGGCTGTGACCACCTGGCTCCAAGACAGGGTGGCATTGCAGGTCAGTGTATGCAGGCAGACTGCAGCAAAGCAGCACACAGCCTTAATTACACCTTTCTGTCCCTTTGAAATAGGATATTAGAATTAGGACTGTGTGCAACCAAAGTGTGCACCCACTTAGCAATCAAACACCCCTACACACACACACACACACACACACACACACACACACACACACGCACGTGCATGCTCTTCACCCCAGCACCACAGCATACACTCCACTGCACACACTTTAAATCCAACTGATTCTGAACAAAGCCCCATCTAAGACTGCACAAGGCCTCCTGATGTAACCCTTCAAGATGCACATGCCTTATTTGTGTCTTCAAAACTTAATAGAGGGGTATACTTTAATATTAGTTAAACTTCTGTTAAGTGTTTAATCTCAGAAGATCTGCTGTTGTCTAAATGTTTAAGGCATATCCCTGGGAAAGTCATTCAATGGTAGACAGATAGACAGGCAGGCAAGTAGGTGGGCAGACAGACAGACAGACAGAACCTCTAAAATGAGGTCAGAAAAATAAAGAACTCAAATAAAAAGTTTTGCCTATAAAATGTGTTATTATTGTTTTTTTTAATTATTTTTTTTCTTGTTTCAGAACTTTTTTTTTGTTTGTTTGTTTATTCATTTATTTTTATGGCCGGCTCAGCCTGCCCTGAGGGCAGGGCTGGCGCAGCATGTGGTGCCGGGGATTGAACCGCTGTCCCTGCAGCAGCCCAAGCTTTCCTATGCAGGCGCTTTAGACCACTGAGCCATCCTGCCAGGCCCCAAAGTGTTATTAGTGTTAATACTTTATTATTTTTGTTTTTAAAAGGGAAAATCATTGAACATTTCATTTACTATTTTCATGTAGCTGTTTTGATAGCATGTGTGGCCCTTTACATAAAACTCATTTCCTGAAAGAAAAATAAATCTAAGAAATTTGAAAACCCTAGCGGTCTTTTACTGTTGTCTTTGCTTTCATAGCAGGCTCTGTGATGTATAATCCTGAAGGCATGATGCTATTTAAACCATAAACTTTTTGAAAACTACTTAAAGGGAAAATATTCCGATTTTTATTTTCTGAAATTTTATATGGAAGAGTTCACTGCAACTTTGAAATAGTTTGTATAAGCCAGAGGCAATGTAATAGAATTTTAATGTCCTGACTTCCTTTTAATATTCCTTACCAGTTTGCCATTTTCTTATCTGTGTTTGCATGGTAGGAGAAGTAATGTATTATTATTTGTGCTATTTATGTAGCCTTTAACTGTGAAAAATTCTTTCTCAGAATATTCTCTTTTGTTAGGTTTCTTTAGTTAACCTGAAACAGTTTGGATGGTGATAGAATTACATTTATTCCTTTTGTCGTTGATCACCAGGTACAGACATAAAGTCACTTGGCCTAGGGAAGTCCAGCATTCTATGTCTCTTTTTTAACTTAATCACAATTGAACACATTCATAACTATGATTGAGAGACTTTCCCAGAGATATGCCTCAAACATTTAGACAACAGCAGATCTTCTGAGATTAAACACTCAACAGAAGTTTAACTAATTGCATTTTAGGTGTTTATCATACCAGTAACCTAGAAATAAAATTATGCTTTTGATAACCCTGCCATTCTCTCAAATCAGCTACACTAACGTTTCTACTTCCTTCCAATTGTTCATTTGCATTCATGAATTTTACATATTTGTAATCACAGGATAGGCACATTTCCATTTGATTCAATCTCAAAGCAAACAAATTGGCTCCAAACAGCTTTGTCTTGGGTGTGGGGTCTAATAACTATATTGAGTTCTCACTGGGTCAGCTTTAGCTACAGCTAAAATATCTTATTGAAATACTGAAACATTAAAAAGTGCGCATCATTCCACATTCACTGCAATAAATTTCACAGAAATATAAGCAGTTCATGAAAATTTTGTTTTTATCAGCTGATGAAAACTTTGTCTTGACGGGCGTGGTGATGCACGCCTGTAATCTCAGCACTCGGGAGGCTGAGGCAGGAGGATCAGTGCGAGTTCAAGACCAGCCTGGGCTACAAAAGTGAGCTCAAAGCCAGCCTGAACTGCATAGTGAGACCCTGTCTCAAAAAGCCAAAAAAGAAAAAAAAAAAGAAAACTTTGTCTTAACCATAATCTTCTGGAAACACTGTGTGTGTGTGTGTGTGTGTGTGTGTGTATAGTTTTTTTCATGAAATTATTATAAAAATGCCTGAATCATTTCAGAGAAATAAACCTGAGGACATAAGCAAAAACTCTTGTAATAGATATTTGTAAGAGATATTTACCCCAGAAAAAAAGAACTAAAATATTTAGCACAAATCTTTTGAAGCTAATGAAAGAAGAAACCAGTAAATATCAGCTTCAGTCAGCTACTAGTAAAAAAGTTAATCCTGAGCTTGTATAATGCTAGCTTTCTATAAGGTGGCCATATTTGGTCTGGGCAGCATAGCTGTTAACAACTTGACTGAATTTGTGATTGTATGTTTTGAACATCAAAAGACAATTGATAAAAGAGTTAATGAATGTGAGAAGCTTTTTCATGGTGTTCAGGAGAAAGTCTCATAGAAATATTTATTCACAGCACATCTATATAAGATACAACTTGCCAAAGAGCAAGCAATTAGAGAGTGATAATTTTTCTAGATCCATAACTAAAGTGAACACATAGTTCATATTTCAACACTCATTAGTATGATATTTAGACAAGCAAGCTTAGATCATTCACTCCCTTATGAAAAGATTGTATCAGCATTAAGTGGAGAAACAGCGCAATGAATCAGGGAATGCTGTAGTACCTCTTACTATGTTTGTTCTTATTTGCAAGAAATAGAAACCTGCCCAATGAATTACTTGCAGAAAAAAAAAATTAAGAAAACAGACATTTACCTATCACTTAGACGTGTTCTAGGGTCAATACTCACAGCCACTCCAGCAGATATAATCTTCCAGGGATCTACTGTCACTGCCTGACTTCAAGACAGTTCCGTGGTAGCTACATCCACCAATGCAGCCAGCCACTTGGTCTCAGCAGTTAGAAGATTAGGCAATCAAGTCTGTCTTTTGTTGAAAAAAAAAATATCTTCACTACTGTACTTGCATACAGCAACATCTACATAAAACTAAGAGAACCTTTTTCTCTGTGTCTTTCTTCAAAATCTTGCACAGTGTATTTAACTGACCAACCCTAATTCAAACAAACAAACAAAAACCTTGTTGATTTTGTTGTGAGAAATGCTTATAGGTATATCCCTATGAAAACATATAAATGATGCCAAATGGAAATCTACTATACACACCCAGAACACTTCTTGTGCATCCAGTTACTTTCAACATCTGAATGTGTATGTGTGTCTCTGTGTGTGTGTTGGTTAGGCTAATCACATATTCTGCTTTGTTTGTGACAATTATGATGCATATCTGTTATCCCTCTATTAAAAAATGTCTTCTTTCATTCATTTGAATGTCTGCTGATTTCCTAAGTCTCTATTTACTTTACATACTTGTATTTTATCCTAAATGGGGTAGGGAGTAAGAGGTAATTGCATTAACTAGTACATATATTATAATTAAATTTATTTTAAGGTTATGAAAGAATTATTAACATTAACCTAAGCAGATAAACGGGTTTGGAAAAAAATATTAACTACTCCATGATTACACAGACAGTAAGTGAGCAGAGATGAAATATCTTGGAATTATGTATTCAGCATAATTAATTTTCTTCTGACAATTGATTTTGTCTAATTTATTATGCAAATAGGGTTTTATACACAATGTATCCACTCATTGTTTCCAGAAAATAATGGTGTTCCTTGTGTGAGGTAAACCATGAGCATTTTATAAGGTTATGGTACTACACTAAAACAGAAATTTTTACCCATATTAAGATGATGATCTAAACAGCAGATATAAACATTCTAGGGAGAAGCACACAAAAGATAGGCATGGCAGGGAAATTTTTGACCAAGGTTGCTACAAAATCTGGGCAGTCACAAAGAAAAGAAAGCTTCATTAGACATAAACTGGACAAATTATCAAGAAAGTGTCGACATGAAAGCATCTGAGACAGAAAATTCAAGCCATGTGGCAAGAGTGTGTGGAGAGAGTTTACAGGAGGATGAAGAGGCTAATTTAGGCGATGTGGATTAATGAGGGCATGAATTGGAAATGAGTTTAGAGGATGATGTGGTTGTTATCTAAAATGTCCCCCAGAAGGCTCATCGGACTGAAGGCTTTTTGTTGCCAGCTGCTGAGCTTTTCCAGAAGTGACTGGTTCAGGAAAGCTCCAACTTAATCAGGATTTAACCCATTCATAGTTCAGAGTGGATTTGCCCTATTAAGGGAAAGTCCACGGGAATAGTGGCTTCAAAGGTTACATTTTACTCTCGGCATCTTCCTTTAAGGAACCTGCTCCTCTCTTGGCTGGGAAACCTCCTAGTATCCAACAGCTCTATTCCAACACACATTTCTTGGCATGGAGTATGGGCTTTAGACTGTCTCATAAACAATGGGAGCATTGGACTGTGGACTAAACCCACTGTAGTTGTGAGCCGAAAAAAAATTGCCTCTTTTACACTGCTCATGTCTAATATTTTATAGTAATGATTAAGATGACTAGCATCGAGATATTGTGTGCATTTCTGTGCGTGTGTGTGTATGTGTGTGTGTGTATTTCCATGAGTGTTGGCTGCTAGAGAAAAAATACAGCAAAGCCCTGGATAATCTATGATTTTGACTTAGACTTGAGATAGGAAGGTAGGTTGCTGATTTTGCACCCAAGTTTATTTTCATCAAAAATAAATATAATGAATTCATCATCATGTCAAAAGACTGTAATTCAAAAGTGAGCATTATTGGTAAATCTATGTATACTTTTGAGTTAATTTAATACTTATATTTCTTGCCAATAAAATAGGATAATAAAAATATTGTCTCAGGATTCAAATAATTTATAAGTATATTTGCCTAGAGTAAATGGTTTCTCAAGATATAATTTTATTACTTTCCTGTTTATGAATCAAATAACTAGGTTATTAAATTTTATAAAAGATTTAGTCACACATCCATATATGTTTCTCTAGTCTTAAACCTTTAAGCATGTACAACAGAACCCAACTCTTTGCAATATATTGGATAAGGATATTATTCAATTGAGAAAATGATTTAATTGTGAAACAAATTAGAAAATTCATTTTGAGGCTAGAAAATGCATTCTAAATTAAAGTAAAAATAAATTTTCACCTCACAAGCCCAGCCCAGCCCCAAGTGTATTGTTCCCACCACCTAATCCAGGTGTGGTGTCGCACATCTGTAGTTCTAAAAACAGGAGGATCACTATGCGTCTAAGTTGCATTGTGAGATCTATACCAAATATGTAGTAACAACAAAAAAGTCTTCAATATTTCCCATGTTCAAAAAGTTTCTGAAAGCACTGATATCGTTAAATGAATTAGACATTACATAATGTAAGAGATAGTAATATTGAAGATGTCATTGGAAACTTTTTGAGAAGAAGAAAACACAGTCCATAGTTGAGTCTGGAATTGGAGTTTCTTATATAGAAATTTTCTGATGAAGTGAATTGCAAATCTCTCTTATTTAGTGCATAGATATGTATCCATGTTCTAACTATTTTTGGTAAGAGTTGAACAAAAGAAGTTTCACACATTTTAGAAGAGGGAAAATAAAAATGTTGATTCTCACATAACTGGCATATTGTGAAAATTTTTTAAAATGGCTTAAAGTTAAGTTGTTAAGAAAAGATTGTTCAACCTCTTAGGAAAGAGTCTTTATGGTTTCGTCATGATAGTGGTTTTCTACAACAATTGTATGAAAGTAATTCTTTATTTCCTTGTGGGTGTAGTCACATTTATAAGAAATTAAAGCTATTGGGGCCCAGCAGGATGGCTCAGTGGTCTAAAGCGCCTGCTTGGGAAAGCTTGGGCGGCTTCAGGGACCGCGGTTCGATCCCCGGCACCACATGCTGCACCAGCCCTGCCCTTGGGGCGGGCTGAGCCAGCCATAAAAATAAGTGAATAAACAAACAGAGGTTCTGAAACAAGAAAAAAATAAATAAAATTAAAAAAAAAGAAATTAAAGCTATCTATGCAAAATAAAATACAGTGACTTATGAAATATAGAGTATCATGCTAGCAATTAGTTCTAGATGTTGAATTTTTTACCTAATTTCCACATAATTTATAAAATGAATTATGTGAAATCCAATCTATAAGAAAATGAACTGATATATCATCAGAAGTCAACTTATTTATGCTCTTAAAGAACTTTTTTCCCAAACACTGGAATGAATATGGATATTACAAGATTCTTATTATATTCACCATACTTAGTATATGTGTACAGTACTAGTTGACAGTGAACTGTTTAAAAAAAAGTTAGGAAAGCTCACATCATCCTGTTTCAAGAAGGTCAACAGTAACAACGAACAACGACAATGTTGTTTGGCAAATAGTAAAGTCAAACAAATATATATTGAATCAGGGTCATATGTAAGCAAACAAAGTAGTTCAAAAACCACTATTATGAATTACATGAATAGATTAACAATATGTAAAACCTTTTTCTTCATGATGTCCACTGGTTTTGGAAGGAATGAAATGGGAAAGGAGAGACAGAGGCAGAGGGAGAGAGATGAGGGCACAACAGGTGAGGAGTAAGCAGTTCCGTGTGTCTGTGTAGCCATAGTATTGGATTGAACAAGTTCTCTGTGGCAAAGAAGTAAACGTGGACAAATGTGACATTAAAGAATGTGTTTTTTCATTGCATCTTTCAAGTATTTTGAGGAATAGGGTGATGGATACAGATCAGTGGTACAGAGCCTACCTGCTAGCAACCTCAAGGTCTCAAGTTTAATTCCCCATTGCAACAAAAGAAGAGAAGAAAAGAAAAGAAAGAAAGGAATAAAGAAAGAAAGAAAGAAAGAAAGAAAGAAAGAAAGATTATACGTCAGAACTATGTATTATTGAAAATTTTAGTAAGGTCACAAAACAAATCTGTAGGATGCACTGATTTTTACAATACATGGGATTGTACAGAAGACCCGAGAAAATTTTAAGTGAACCTAAAAGTTAAAAATATAATAAAATATAATAAAGAATCTACCAACAAAGAAAAGCTTAGGACCTGATAGAGTCACAGCTAACTTGTGCAAGAAATTTAGAGAAAGTTAGTATCAACTACTTTCAAGCTCTTCACTGAAATTAAAAGGGAAGCAGTTCTCACAAACACATTGTTAGGTGTAAGCTTTACTGTGATAGAAATACTAGAGGAAGACCTAATGAAAAAGTGAACTACAGGCCCATCTCCTTAATGATTGTAGAAGCAAAAACCCTCAATGAAATACTAACAAACAGAATACAGCAAATCAAGAAGATTACAGATTATGACCAAGTAGGATTCATCCCATTAGTGCAAAGATGGTTCAGCATATGCAAGTCAATAAATGCAATACACCACATTAACAGAGCCAAAGACAAAATCCACATGACCATCTCATTAGATGCATGCAAATATTTATACAAAATGCAAGACACCCTCAGAATAAAAAGAAAAACTCTACAGAATAGAAGGTGGTCTATATACCTCAACCTGATAAAAGCCATCTCTGACAAACCAACAGCCACTATCATACTAAATGGACAAAACCTGAAAGCCTGCACTTTAAAGTCAGGAACAAAATAGGGATGTCCATGGTCACTATTGTCTTTCAATGTAGTTCTAGAAACACTAGGCGTAGAAATTAAATAAGAGAGTGAGAAATAAAAGAATAATTATTGGAAAGAAACAACTGAAATTATTATACTTTGCAGATGGAATGATATTCTACAAAAAAGACCCCAAAAGCTAAACCAAGAGACTTACACAGTTAATAATTCAATAGCTAGCAGAATACAAAGTCAGCATTCACATATCAATAGCATTTTTCTACAAAAAAAAAACATTAAGAGAAATTGGGGAAACCACATCTTTCACAATAACATTCAAAAAATAAAATATTTAGGAATCAATCTCTCAGAAAGGAAGTAAAAGATTTATACAGTGAAAATTACAGTACTCTGAGAAAAGAGACTGAATATCATTTGAGAAAGTGGACAGATATTCTATGCTCTTGGATAGGTAGAACCAACATTGTGAAAGTGCTATCCTCCCAAAATTGTGATACATATTCAATCTATCTTGATTAAAATACTGTTAGTGTACCTCACAGAGCTAAAGTAAACTTTCCTATAATGCATTTGGAAACCAGAAGAGACCCAGAAAAGCAAAATCAACCTAGGAAACAAAGAAAAGGCAGGCAGTATCACAATCCCCAACCTGAAATTATAGTATAAATCTACTGTGTTAATATCACCATGGTACTGGCATAAAGACAGACAAGGGGATCAATTGTAAAGATTAGAAGATACAGCCACATCTACAAACACACAGAGCCACCTTCTGTTTTGCAAAAGGGCCAAACATATTAACTGGAAGAAACATAACCTCTTTAATAAATGATGCTGGATAAACTGGCTTTCCATATGATGAAGGCTACAATTAGACACATGTTTATCAGGTTTTATTCTTTTTTTTTTGGTGCCAAGGACCGAACCCAGGGTATACACATGTTTATCAATATTCATAAACTGAAGCAAAATGGATTGAAGACATAAATATTAAAACAGAAACACTAAGTCTTCTGAAAGAAAATGCGTGTATAAATGTTAGACAAAGGGGTAGATAGAGAAATCATTAATAAAAAGAGGAAATAGCATCTGTGTAATTTATGGATAGACATTGAATGTAATTTATTATATTTTATTTTAAGCCAAGAATGCACACGTTCTTTCTAAACCTTTCCTCAGTCTGATTGTCCTTCACATTCTGTTCTAATGGAACAGAATGGAAAAATCCATCTTTCAAAGAAAAAAGTTTTCCTCAACTGTAGAAATTCTCTATTTTGACTTGAGAAAAATTGCCAATTATCCATTCTGTCTCATGCACATCTAGGTTCAAAAAAGTAAAGGTAATGTGTGGGTCAAATGTCATCATCATTAATTGCCACAATTTACCACAGAAAGTTTGTGAAAGGGGTGTAATTTTGTTAATAAAAATAGAATTAAAGTCATGTGCAAAAACGAAATGCTATGAGTTAAGTAGGATTTATAGCTATACATTTAATGTGAACTACCTTTTTATAAGGCTTCTGTACATTTAGGTAGAAATCTAAGTGGTTAATCTATTTTTCATCCCTATGACCTTAAAGTTAAGAGGATAGCGTTAAGCATTCAGCAATGTGTGGGTTATACTTGAATTTTCATACTCAGCTAAAATTAAGATTTTCAGCTAACTCTTCATTATCCATGCTAAAATGGGATATGAGCTTATAACTCAAATGATGGATAGACACACATCTGTGTCAACATGCTTGCATGTTTTAGCATGTAATCCATGTTTTCTCTGTGTAGTGTTCTGCCCACAAAAGGTCTGCTATACATTATATTAACTTTCAAATTAACCCTGTTCCCAGCAATTCAGTTTGTTCAGCTCAAGTAGTTTCTGAATATATGACTGTAAAAAATAACATAATCACAAAATATAGTTTTAAAGTGGGAAGTGAGTGCTTTTAGTTTAAAATGAATCAAAAATTTAACTAGCATAACAAGCTCACTATAGATAAAAGCTTTAATTCATATCCTTTTTGCTTTTTGTGTTAAGATAATCTGAATCCAATTCATAGTTACTTTCAAACATACAATTCATGGCTGGCAGCTATGGTCAACATAAGGTACTATATAGCTCTCTCAAACTCCCCTTGTCTACCTGAAATTTCATATCTTCTAACCAACATATTCCCCAGACCCTAGTTCATCTATCTACTTACCACTATTGCAATTTCCTCTTCTGAAATTTATTTTTTTTAAATTCCACATATGAGCAACATTGCAGAGCATTTATATGCTTGCCTCATTTTTCTTAATACTATGACTTCCAAACCCATTGCACTGTCTCAAACAAAATTCTCTTTGTGCTGATTTCTATATACTTTTCCTTTTTCTTTTATAATTTGCGGTACCGCGGCTTGAACTCAAGACCTTGTGCTTCCCAGGAAAGTGCTTATAACCACTGAGCTCTCTCTCTAGCCCCATGTAAACATTTTCTATATCTACCTACATGTTTTCATATCCTCGCTACTGTGATTAATGCCTCAAAGCCCATGTGGTGCAGCTATTCTTTCTACACAGTGACTTCCTGTCTTTCAGATTCATGTGAAATTTTAGACATTTTATTTGTAATTTGGGGGAAAAACTGTATTTTCCACAATGTTTTTACAAATTTACTGAAAGCATTTTTATTCAGAAAATATTCATTTGAAAAGCTGTTATTGTGTAATAATGTTATTGTAGTTCATTGGGTCTTAAGGATACATATATGCTGTTATAATAATTCCAAATTTCCTCGAAAAATTATTTTTCTACTTTCAGGTAAATAATATTAATAGCCTATTCTCTCAGATCTTTAATACAAAATAGTTATCTGAGAAATACAAAGGTAATGATAACACAGGTTGTTAGAAAATGTGTACCTACTTTAAAGAGACAGTGACTTGAAGAAAATCCTCACAAAGTTAATGGAAATATCTTTTATTATTGAATCTCAAACTGCTATCATTATCTCTTTCTGTACATTTATCATTTATTCGCTATTTCTGTAAAACTTCCTATGATTTTCTGTCTGCTTTATTTCTGCATAGTTTTCTGTTTGGGGGAGCATTTTCATGTAATTAAAATGATCAATGAAATTAAAAAATAACAGTTATATTGTATGAACCCAACCTGCAATATCCAGTATTGAATGCTTGGGCTTTATTTATTGATTATTTCTGTGATATCATTCGCTAAGAAATAGTGAACTACTGTAGGGAATTAAGTGTGTAAGTTTGCAGTAGGTATACAAGTACTGTTTTTAGTACATGGAGTGGCTTGAAATAATGCAATGGTTTTATTCAGCATTCTAAAAGCATGATAAACTAAAACCTTTTTAAAGCTTTTTAAATTTGATATGATCTTATAAGTAACCTAACAGGTGATATATAAAGAAAATGTGGTATTTATACATGGTAGAGTAGTGCCCTGCAATAAAAACGGATAAATGTGTCATTTGTACAAAAATTAATTCAGCTTGAGTATATAATCTTGAGTCAAATAAATTAGGCACTAGCTTAAATATCACATGTAAGAATCCCAAAATTTAAATAAATTTTAAACAAAAAAATATTATTAGAAGTAGAGAGATGTCTTTCACAATTGGAAAAATGATCACGAAATGAAGAGGGGAAGAGAGAAGGAAGAAGAAGGGCATAAAAAAGTTAATACCTGCTTTGTACATGTGCCAACTCTCCAGGGAGAATGTCATTGTTATGTACTAAAACATGGCATAATAAAAAAATAAGAACAAAAAGTACTATTGACAGTTACCTCTACCTTCCAAATTTAGAACTGCAGAGTAGATGGCTTATATCATGGAATTATAAGAAACAAAACTAAATAACTAAATCTATGGTAATGGACTTTAACCAGGAACAGCCTTCCTCAGCAGTGCTCAGCAATATCTGGAGATATTTTGGTCATCGCAACCAGAGCGTGTGGCTCCGTTGTCTTTCTCAGCGACCATAGCTGCTATGAAACATCCTGAGATCAACAGATGTCATTTCTTCCAACTGCACAAGAAAGTATCCTCCCAGGGTGTCTTTAGGAAGTTAGGAAATACTGATATTTTTCAACCATAGCATACAAATATGGTCACATCCTAAATGCCCGAACTGTGAACAGGTTGCCATAATGTCAGAAGAAATGTTGAAGATGAAGTTACATTATAAGTTCCAAGAGCAGGAGGCTTCATTTTGAATTACATTGGAGAAACCTGTGTAACCACAAGGCTCAGCTCTTTTCGGGGTTTATTTTTGTTGGTCCATGTTTGCTCTGAATAGTGATGGCATTCCTTGTGCAAAGTTGGATAAGGGAAAAGAGCTGGAAAAGATTGAAATGACAACAGAAAAATAGCAATATGACAACAGAAAGAGAAATGAGTGTGAAAAAGTGCAAGAGAGATTTTAAAGATGTTATCCTGCTGGCTTTGAGAATGCAGGGAGGGCCCATAAAACTGGAAGCTAAGGAAGTATCTAAGAGTAGAAAAATCCAGGGAAATTTATTTCCCTCACTACTCTCACAAGAACACACATCTAGTGACATTTTGAATTTTGTTTTTATTCTTATTTTTTGGCACTGGAGTTCGAACTCAAGACCTTGCACTTTCCAGACACATACTTAAGCTGCCTAGCTACCTTCCCAGCCCCAAACTTTGAATTTCAAATTAGTAAATCCTTGCACAAACTTCTGGCCTTTATACTCACTAAATTATAATCTTTTAAAAAATATATTTGGTTGTCACAGGGTCTCACTATGCAGCTTGGACTCCTCCTGATCCTCCTGCTGTCAGCCTCCCCAGTGCCGGGATTACAGGTGTGTGCCACTCTGCCTGCACTCTAGCTGGATCAGCCTGCCCTGGGAGTAGGGCTAGTGCAGCATGTAGTTTCAGGGATAAAAACCCTGTTTATGTCATTGCCTAGGCTTGCTGAAGTAGGCACTTAGTCCATTGAGCTATCTGGCTGGCCCTTTAAAAATCATTCTTTAAAGAGAATATGAAGTGATAGTGAAAAATCTATTAGAAACAACAGAATTTCACTAGCCATGTCAAACTTTTAATAAAAGTTTATGTACACAGAATTATTCAACATTTTCCTTTGCTTAGGATTTAGTGTATGTGGGTATTTAAATGTTTAAGTCAAAATGATTTATATGCCTTTATTGGTGACATAGTCACCCCTGAAAGGAAACAGCTCAAGGTTGGTTATAGAATATTGAGTCACACTTTCATTAAACCTGCAACAATTAGAATTAATAGAATTTTCTAAGCTGAATAAAGGTTATGCCAAGGTTTTGCTGACTGGACTGCAATATTATTGCCTTGAATTAGGTATAAAAATGACCTTAAGTAATTCTCCTGATAATTATTTGCTGGTACACAAGCTTTCAAATTATTTTACAGAAATACTTAGGAAGGTAATGTGATGATATCGTGAAACAGCAAATGATCATAATTTCAGTATTCTTCATCACCAAAAGAGAGATTATAGCTCATGTAAAAGTAAAATTTGCATTGTACTTAGACATTTCTGATGCGGTTCATTAAAATGATGAGAAATGTCTGTATGATTTATTTCGCAAGAGTTACCTAGCAACATTCAGGATTTCAATGGCATATTTTACAAGGACTTTAATTTATAATTCTCTTCATATTTTTTTCATTTTCTCTGCTTGTCTAAGCATTAGTTAGGAGTTTTTATTCATCATTTCAGGTTCTGATAGCAATCAATATTAAAACATTTCCGGATAAGAAACAGTCTTCCTATAAAAAAAAGAAATATCAAACCTAAAGTGTAACAAATATACTATGTCAGCACTAAATTATAAAGACAATTATATCATATTTTCAATTAAGTGTCAACACACAATTGAACTACAATTTAACTTTTTAGAAGTCTTAGTAATTAAAATAGTTTTGACAGAAATCTAGTAGTGTGTACTGATGAATAACTACATCAGATTCTTCCCATTGAAACATAAGTAACCAGACGAACATCTCGCTCACAGAGCTCTAATGTACATTGTTTAGCAAAAAATACTTTATCCACACTAACTGTTAAGTACACATGAAATATAAGGTAGAAATTATCAATAACTTTGCCATACTCTTGGCATTTTGCTTTGTACCTCAGAGATCCTTGTAGTGACAAAGTCATTCACATCATCACAGCTAACAGCATAGCTATTTTTTATATCACTACTATTTGGCCCTATCATAAGCAATTTTCACCTTGTAGTTCATAAAATATCTGCGAGACACAGAATTGCCTATAACCCCAGTTTTGCAGATGAGTTATTTGAATGACAATTCATGGGAACAGTTAGCATATGTAATACCACGACTCCTACTTTGCAGTTAATTTCTTTTCTTTTCCAGAACTTTTGTCCTTGTAGAATACATTTATACAACACAGATAATGTAAACTCTTGCCAGTTCTGCAGCCTTGGTAGTTTGTTCTTTAACCGTCACAAAATGTATCAGAAAAAAATTTATTGTCTTAAAGCTGAGAAAAGAATAGGCCAAGTGTAGATCAAGGAAGTAGCTCAAATTTACACAATTACAGGAAGAGCAGAACTTAAACAGCATGGTTGTAGAAACACTGCTGCTAGCAAGTAATCTGTGCTACACTTTAGTTTCTTAGTTCCTTCGGCTAATACATTCCTGTTTCATGCTCTTTATACTGGACATTAAAATAAGCTAAAACTCATTCCAAGGATCTAAAACTTCTTAAATGCATGGAGGTTCATTAATACCTTGAGAAACTCTTGTTTTCAGTTTTCTTTTCAAGTATCTGTAGTGTTTTCACATAACTTGCTATTCAGTATTTTGGTTGTTGGTGATTTGCTCTGGTTGTTCAAGGGTTGCTTTTGGTTTGGCCAGGGGGCTTTTCTGGTTCCATATACATTTTAGTATTGTCTTCTCTAGTTTGTATGTGGCTGTGAGTGCTTTTTGAATGCTTGTGGTGCTTTGATTGGATTTTTTTCAATATTTACGTCAATTTTACTTTTAATTTATTATTATTATTATTATTTTTGTATTATTATGGCAAGCTCAGCCTGCCCTGGAGGTGCAGCTGGAGCAGCATGTGGTGCTGGGGATCCAACTGCGGTCCCTGCAGTTGCCTAAGCTTGTCTAACCAGATGCTATAGACCTCTGAAGGATCTCGCAAGCCCCTTTACATCAATTTTAGATATAGGTTTTTTAACATTATGGAAGATAAAGCAAAACTGGCTCTGTGTCTCTAGGAACAGATGATAACTTTTCATGTTTTGGTGGTCTCCTTCCATCACATCATCACAGTTTATATTGTAAAGGCTTTTCACTTTCTTCTTTAGGTTAACTCTTAAATATTTAATTCTTTTTCATGCTATTATGAGTACTAATATCTTTCTTGGTATGTTCACTATTAGTGTTCAGGATCATATTAATTTTTGCATCTTACTATATTGCTTAGTTTAGTGATTAATTCTAGGGGTCTTTTTGTGTAATCTTTGGGTCTTTTATGCGTAATGATAACTCATTATTACCTTCATATGCATTTTCCAATTATTTCTTCCTCTTCCCTCATCGGTCTGGCTGATATTACAAATACTATATTGAATAGATGTGGTGATAGTGGAAATCATTGTTTTGTTTGTGATTTTAGAAGAAAACTTTCAATTTTTCTCACTGAATGAGTTTGGCAGCATTTTTCATAAGTATCTTTTTTCTCTCTTCTCTTCTTCTTTCTCCTTCTCCTGCTCCTTCTCCTTCTCCTTCTCCTTTTCCTTTTCTTCTTCCTCTCCTTATTCTTCTATAATCTTTTTGAAAGGGGGTTTCACTATACAGTTCAAGCTAGACTCAAACTTAGTTTGTGGCCCAGGCTACATTTAAACTCACAGTAGTCCTCCTACCTCAGCCTCTTAAGTGCTGGCATTACAGGTATAACCCTCCACACCTGGCTTCATAAATGACTTGTAACACACTGAGATGAGCATCTTCTGTACGTAATGTCTTCAATAAATGTTGAATTTTGTCGCAGGTTTTTTCTGCTTCTGGTGAGACTGTCATATGCTTTTCTCTTTGCTTCTATTTAAGTGTTGCATTATATTCATTGATTCTCATATGTTGTACTCTCATTGCATTTTTTGATAAGGCCTACTTTGTTAAGGTATATGATCATCAGATTTGTTGCATTGTGTTTGCCTGTATTTTTCTGAAAATTTTTGCATGCTATCATATGTTTCTGAAATTTTTCATCCTTTTACTTTGGTTAACTGATTGCTCACAAATATATTATTTAATTTTCATAATTTATGTGATTTCTTTTGTCATTGGCTTTTAATCATTTTTATATATTTAGTACAGTGTCTATAGGATCTCACTATGTAGATTGGATTCATAGTGATACTCCTGTTTTCAGCCTCCAAAATGCTGGGATTATAGGTGTGTGCCACCATGTCCAGTCTCAATTTCCACTGTTTCAGCATGTCCCAAGGATGGGACTAGCATAGCATGCCAGGGATTGAACCCGAGTCCCTGCGTCTGCCTAAGCAGGTGCTTTAGTCCACTGAGCAGTCTAGTTGATCCTTGCCATTGACTTTTAATTTTACCTTACTGTGATCTGATAATATGCCTAGGATAATTTTCATTATTTTCCAGTGATAAAGTATGTTTTAGTGGTTCATATGTGATCTATTTTGGAAAAAGTTTTATGTATATTTTCTTATAGAAAACACTCAGCAAATATTTAAGTCCATTTGTTTAAATATTTAATTTAAATCAACATTTCTTTGTTAATTTTTTTGGGTAGTTGATTTTTTTGTGAAAGTGAGGGTTTTAAGATATTGATGTTTACATAATCTTTTATGCAGATATTGTAGACACCTTGATGTGCATATTCAGTTATGAACCCAGTGCTTTCTGTGTGTCTGGCTTTAACAAAAATTAAGAGAAAGGACAAATAACTCTATCTGAATTGATATTAAGTCCTAAATTGGAGGAAACTTCTGAATTTTTAATCTTAACTTTTGTTACCATATATAATAGTTCATGAAGATAAAATTAGAATACATGTATGTTTCTTTCCTTCCCCTCCATGAGTTTAACTTGAAACAAAGAAGATAGGCACATATTTGATAAATACATGCTCAGTTATGTCTGTGTAGATACATTTGTACAGGTACTAGCATGAGGATCGTAAGATATGAGAAATTATAGGGAGCTGGAAAAACTTCAGATAAAGAGACTAGAACTGATATATGAACTGACATCTAATGTATTGAAAAGTACAAGCCAATTAATATATTGGGTAAGGAATTTAAGGCAGAGAAGCTTGTGTACATTCTGATTGCTCATGTATTAGGGGGCTTGGAGAAGGGCAGCAACTTCCCCCACTGAGGGAACATTGTATAGCCTTTATTTCTATGACTGACTTTGCCTCATAACACAAGACTCAACAAAACTCAGGAGACTTCATCCACCACTACTGTGACTATGTTGTTTTAACTACATCATTCCTTCAGATTTTGTTTTAAGTATAAACTTTGTCTTTATTTCCAGGCATGGTACATACATTTCAATATATTTAGTAATAGCAATCAAAATGTCCATCAGAAGACGAAGGAATAAATACACATGGGATGTACTTTAGCATAACACCAATTTCTTGTAACAGTGAGGATGAGCAATCTAGAATAGGCTTGAACTAGAGTCAGTAGGGTATTATTGTGACCCGTTGCTGTAGCCTCCTTTAAATTGTAGGGGGAAATGTGGAATTATACTTCCAGCTTCTCATTTCCTCATAGCTCTAAGTGGTTAATCTTCCAGAAAGAGAACATTTGCATGAATTTGTTGTGCAGAAGAGGAGCAACAGTTTTTCAGTCTGCAGGGTCAGGTTCTTTCACTCTGCTCTGCATTGGCTGTGTTTTGTTTTTCGCTTTTCTTTCTTTTTCTTTTTCCTTTTTTTTTTTTTTTTTTTTTTTTTTTTTTTTTTTTTTTTTTTTTTTTTTTTTTTTTTTTTTTTTTTTTTTTTTTTTTTTTTACTTTTAAGGAATAAGATATTACAAAATATTGAATATTAAATAATGTAAACATATTTTTAACTTTAGGAGAAAATAATAATCAACTGATGTAATTTAAAGCTATACAATCAACTGTGTCAACTGAAATTTGTCTGGACTATTTTTAGTGCATGCTATGTCCCTGGCATTGTTAGAAGTAGAGATAAGGTATCAATGAGATTCACAGTCTGTACTTTCTACTTTTATGAAGCATGTGATTTCCTGAAATATTTAAATTTATTAGATGTGTCTGAGGAATACTGAACATGATAAGGGCAAGAGAAAATAAAGAAAAGAGGTAAAGGACAGAATGAGAAGAGCAGTAAAAAGGGAAAAAGAGAAGTAAACAACTTTGTTAAATTATTGACAAAGTGTCAATATAAGGTAGAATTATTAATACTTGACATGAAAAATTTAAGCCATGGTATGCCAAAATTTATTCTAACGCCGGGCGTGGTGGCGCACGCCTGTAATCCCAGCACTTGGGAGGCTGAGGCAGGAGGATCGGTGAGAGTTCGAGACCAGCCTGGGCTACAAAAGTGAGCTCAAGGCCAGCCTCAACTGCATAATGAGACCCTGTCTCA
>PVJA010033021.1:0-23649 GCA_004027025.1 Myocastor coypus
TTTTTTGTCTTTTTTGAGACAGGGTCTCGCTATACAGTTCAGGCTGGCCTTGAGCCCAGGCTGGTTTCAAACTTGCACTGATCCTCCTGCCTCAGCCTCCCGAGTGCTGGGATTACAGGCATGCACCACCATACCCGGCTCGCACACAGGATATTGATTTGAGTTTGAGGCCAGCTTATGCTACATAGTGAGGTCAAGGTCAAACTGAACTGAACTAAAGTGAGATTCTGTCTCAAAAAACAAAAAGCAAAACCAAAAATAAATAACAAAAAGAAATGCCAAACCATTATGGTGCAGTAGTACACACCTTCGCAGAGATACAAGGATTGTGAATGAAAGAGGCAACACAGTGACACTGTCTCAGAAAAAACAGGCAAGCAGGCAGAGAGGAAGGAAGGAAGAGAAAAGCCTGCATCATAATAGCTGGAGCTATATATCGCATGTGCAAGAATAAGGACCACAAAGCTGAGACAGGCTGGGTGCAGTGGTGCACCCTTTTCATCCCAGGACTCTCTAGGGTGAGCCAGGAGACCACCAAGAGTTTGAGGCCAGCCTGGGCTGTATAGTGAGGTCAAGGCCTGGCTGAGCTACATGGTGTGACCCTACCTCAAAAAAACAAAAAACAAGGAGATACTTCTAGATCTGCTTATCTTTCCTTTGAGTACATCTACTAAACAAACAAACACAATCTTTAAGGAAAACATTTATAGGTAAAATACTAAACATGTGCAGAGTTACTGGAAATGTAGAGGAAAAAATAAATACAAGAATAAAGTACATTACTTGGAATTTTTTTAAGCATCCACTGCCTCACAGTTACTACAACATAATCATTTAATACATACTGAATACATGAACACACACATTATGAAAAGGGAGAAAGACTTAACTACATTTTGGACGTGGGAGGAAGAGGCTAAGCTACTGAAACTATGACACGTAAGCATTATCACTGAGATTTACTCAAATGTTGGAGCACAAGAGATGAGCTACAGTTACAAAAGCTGGCAGGCGTGTAATTATAGGCTCAGTTCCCACTTACCTCACACAGCACTCCACTGCACGAAACCAATGGAGCATCTCATCATGGAGAGTACACAACTGGAGGCAGGACAGGAAAACCTTCTCAGCGTCACTGTACCAGCCTGCATCTGAAAGGAAGCCACCTGACCAACAAGAAAAGCCGGTAGCTTTTATTTAGTAAATTGCTAAAAGCTAAAATGCCACATTTATAATGAACATTATCTAAAATTAAAACTCTGCATTATGTATTGCTTGTGTTTAGCCTGAAGTACAGACTGAAGTTGGTTGACCTTCAGCGGTAGAAACATATGATATGCAAAGCACAACTGTGGCTGTGGGTTCAAATCCTAACATCAAAAATAAAAATTGAAAAGATACTAATTGAGAGATTTCTTTTTCTTTTCTTTTTTCTGTGGAACTGGGGATTGAACTCAGGTCCTTGAGCTTAGCAGGCAAGCACTTATCCTACTGAGCTATCTCCCCAGCCCTGAGAGATTTTTTATTAAAAAGTTTTAAGTTGGAGGAATAGAATGAGGCCTTAAATAAGGAGATAAGAGTTATGACTCTCTAAGGACTGACTATGGATTAAAATAACCAGAAAATAAACTGTGTTTAACCTAAAGCATTCATTTTAAAAATTTTGGGGTTTTTGTTTTGTTTTGTTTTTGACACAATCTCGCTATGTTGGCCTTGAGTTCACTTTAGTAGCTCAGGCTGGTCTTGAACTTGCACCAATCCTCCTGTCTCGGCCTCCCAAATGCTGGGATTACAGGTGTGTACCACCACGCCCAGCCCATTTTTTTTAATTTTAAAATCTCTCAAACAGATTCACAAGATCATGAAACTGATGGTATTTTCTACTAATTGGCAGTGGTTTTTTTTAATAGTACAAAAAAATATAGTGTCTTAATGTCAAAGTGAGCTGTACGGGGTGCTGCACACCTACAAGCCCAGCGCTCAGCTGAGGCAAGAGGGTTGCCCTGAGTTCAAGGGAAACCTGGGCTACAGTTAGTTTAAGGCTAGGCTGAACTAGAGAAGTTCTATCTCAACAATGACTGTCAACAAAATATTGTACTTTGCTTAGACTTATGTTTTGTGTTCAATTAAAGCTACAAATAATCAAACATATATTTTACTCATTGAAGAGAATTGCGCTTTGTAACAATCTAGGGCCCTCACAAAAATACTAGAATAATAAGGTGATTTCTACTAAGAATATATTACATGATGCACTGGTTATCAGGCTGTCTCTTGACTTGAGATCTAGCCAAACCACATTTCTCCATAGCCAGCTGTCTTTCTGTCAGGCTCCGCACTAAAGAGAGGAATGGCAAGACTCGAAGAGCAAGGAACATTCCTTCCTATCACAGACAGCAACACCCCAGGGTATGCTTCTTTCCTCTGGCAGTGGCCGTCGATTCCAGTATGTAATAGTCACTTCCAGTTGCAGTTTTACAAATCCAGTTTCACAGCACCCAGTCAGCAACATCAGAACAGCTAGGCAGTCATTAACTCTCAGACCCTCTACACTGGGCCCCCCTTTCAGAGCTCACAGGTAGTGGTACCAACCCAGCATCAGCACCATGGTGGTGGTGGTATTGCTTATAATAATCTAGTTTTCCCCTTTTTGTCTTTGGTTCTTTATATTCAGGGAAAAAAAACTGTAATTATTTCCACACATAATGCTAAATGGAACAAGTCAGTCACAAAGCCCATATATTTTCTGAGTCTATTCATGTGAAATGTCTGGAACAGACAAAATTTACAGAAACAAAACAAACTGACAGTGGGCCAAGGTGGGAGGAAATGAAGAATGATTGCTAATAAGTGTGAGTCTCTTTGAGGGGTGATAGTGCTCTAACGCTTAACTGTGGTAATATTTTAATAATTCTGTGCACTTACTAAAAATCACCAAAATGTAGTTGATATGGGTTAATTACATAGTATATGAATTACACTTTAGTAAGATTGCTAGGGGCCAGCTATTGTACCACAATAGCTCTGTGGCACAAATATCTGCCTGGCAAGTGGAAGGTCATGAGTTTGAACCCTGGTCCCCCCACCCCCCTCAAAAAAAAAAAAAGAAAGAAAAAGATTGCTACACTAAAAAATTATCACTGTACACTTCTAGAATAAAATGTTCTCCTTTTCTAGATAATTTTAAGATTAAAACTGATGATATAGGGGCTGGCAAGATAGCTCAGTGGCTTAAAGAGCCTGCTTAAGCAAGCTTAGGTAACTGCAGGGACTACAGTTCGATCCCCAGCACCATATGCTGTGCCAGCCCCACCCCAAGGGCAAGCTGAGCTGGCCATACATAAATAAAGTTTAGGAAAAATTAAAAAAAAAACCTGATGATGTAACTAAGAGTTGCTGGGATCTGTTCCTGTTCTTTTTGGGGGGTGGGGGTGGGAGATGTGTTTCTATGTCTGAGATTGATTGATTGATTGATTTTTTGTGGTACTGGGGGATTAAACTCAAGCACTTATTCTACTGAGCTATCTCCCCGGCCCTTTCCTTTTTTTTTTTTTGAGACACAGTCTCACCATGAAGTTTGGGCTGGCCTTGTGCTCACTTTTGTGGCCCCCAGACTGGTCTTGAATTTGCAGATTCTCCTGGCTCAACCTCCTGAGTACTGGGATTATAGGCATGGCTACCATGCCCAGTTCTAGTCCATATAGCCTCCAAATAGCTGGGGCCCAAGATGGTGCACCTGGGGATCCAGGGCCAAGACCATAGGGCATTTGGGGCTAGGAATCAAACTTGGGTCCTTGTGCTTGCCAGGCAGGTACATATGCCTCTGAGCTATCTCTCTAGCCCCTATCTCTAAGATTTCTATCTCATTACAGTGGCTAGGCTGGTATGTGTGAAATGACAGAAAATCTCAACACTAGCTTTCCTATCTCTTGTCTGCCTTGATACTGAATTTGTCCCACACAAATTTTTACAGCTTACAGGGGCCACCCTTTTTTTTAAAAACAGAATCTCACTACGTAGCTCGGGTGGCCTTGAATTTGTTGCAATCCTCGTGTCTCAACCTCCCAAAGGCTGAGATTATGGGTGGGTGCCACCATGTTTTTTGTTGTTGTTCATCCTTACTATTAACCAAGTTCACAAACACTATTTTCAGAGATATTCTTTTTTTTTTTTTTTAATTATTTTATTTTATTTATTTTTTCTTGTTTCAGAACCTTTGTTTGTTTATTCACTCATTTTTTTATGGCCGACTCAGCCCGCCCCGAGGGCAGGGCTGGCGCAGCATGTGGTGCTGGGATTGAACCGTGGTCGCCGCCCAAGCTTTCCCAAGCAGGAGCTTTAGACCACTGAGCCATCCCGCCAGGCCCCTTTCAGAGATATTCTTTAGGCAATTCTTTGTTGTAATGTATGGTCTGTGAGGCTATTAAAGGATAAATGCTAAAGGGTCTTTTCAGAAAAGAATGTTCTTAAAGAGCTGGATGTGGTAGCACATGTCTATAATCCCAGCAGCTTAAGTCCTATCTAGGCAACTTAGCAAGAAAGACCCTGTCTCAAAATAAAACAATAGAACTGGAGATGCAGGTCAATGGTAGAGTACCTCTGGGATTGACCCAGTTACAGAGTCACACACCCACACCCAAGCACACACACATTCTGAAGCTCTAATAGCAAGTAGGAGAGCACTACAAAACACTGTCCTAATACTGAAAGAAGTGATTATGAAAATCTGCCTATAAAACATGTGCACACATGAGAAAACATGCATATGCACACATTAATGTGAGCCAAAAAATAATACTTTATCCTAGTAGTGGCAGAGGTTATGAATATATGAAATTAACTGCATAAACATGCACACAAATAATGTATATAAAAATTAGTGATAACTAGTAAGTCCTATAGTCTGGCAATATAATCCCAATGTACATTTCTTGGGTTTTATTTTTATTTATTTTTTATGTATTTGGTAATTATAGGGTCTCCCTACACAGCTCAGACTCATAGTGAGCCTCCTGAATTTCAGCCTCCCCAGCACTGGGATTACAGATGTGCACTACTACACCTGACTCTTGGCTGGCTCAGCCTGCCCTGGGGCTAGAGCTAGTGCAGCATGTGATGCTGGGGATCGAACCAAGGTCCTTGCACTTACCTAAGCAGGTGCTTTAGTCTGCTGAGCTATCTCATTGGCCCTCATTTCCTGGTTTTTATATTATCCTACAGCAATAGGTCACCACTGGCGTAGGCTAGAAGAATGTTTCAGAGGACTCTAGGAAACTCTTTTACAACTCCTATGATTCTACAATAATTTTGAAATTAAAAAAATACTTAAAAATCAAAAAGTTTGTAAGAAATTTAAAAGTAAATCGTCTGAAACACACATATACATACATATACACATACATACATGAAACCATGTTACATACACAGGCGAACAATATTTTTAAATGCTTAGCTTAGAAAACTTTCATGTTTTCACTATGCTCATAATACTCCTATGAATTCACAATAACCCTATTAGAGATGAGAAAACTGAGGCCCTAAAAGACTTCAGGCCCGTGTAACAGCAGACAGTCAGCAGGTGAGAGAGAATGACAGTAGCATGACATAGTAGAAAGGTATGTACTTTGTAGTCATACAGACACAAGATTTTCAACTCAGCTTACTACTATGTGATTGATCTAGTTAGTTACTCAACTTTCTGAGCCTGTTTCCTCATATGTAAAATGTTAATGTCACCAGTCCACTTGAGTGTCAGGAGGATTTAGGAAGATACCATTTAAATACCTACTGTAGTGCTTGGCACAGACTTAATACATCACACACTTGACTTTCCTTACAACCTATCTGCATAGACTTTTGGAAACTTCAAAGAAATCCTTTATTGTTAGCAGGCTGTTTTGTTTTGCTTTGAGACAGGGTCCTGCTATATAGTTTAGGCTGGTCTTATATTTACTGTGTAACATTTCTCTCATAGCGATCCTCCTGCCTAAGCCTCCAGAGTGCTAGCATTATAGGAATGTGCCACCATGTCCACCTTATTAGCAGGTTTAATTCTGAGTCTGCACAAAATAAAACTCTCCCATACTTTATTGTTACATACCTAGAACAAAGCCAACCTGAATTGCTTTCTCCTTTACGGCTGCATCTGATTCTGCTATATAAGAGCACCGTCTACTGAATGAGTAGGCCAGGACTGAAGCAACTTTAACACCATGATCCATCAAAGCCTGAAAACAATGATGAAGCAAATGTCTGAAAGAGAAGAAAAAGATTATTTGATAGAAACACCTTACTGTTGTCCTTTTAGAAAGCTGATTTCTTTGTAAAAGAATACCACCATTATTCTCCAAAATGGAATGAAATAAGTGTTTTGCCCTATACGTTATTAGACTATAACTCCAAAGTTAGGCTGAGATGGCACAATGGTACAAATCCATCATCCCAGCACTCTGGGACACTGAGAAAGAGGATCTTAGGTTTGAGCCCAGCAAGACTGTATCCAAATAAAATACAATAGGAATGTAGCCCAATGCAGAGGCCCCAAGTTCAATCCAAAGTATCAAAAATAGAGAGCCTGGGGCCAGGGATGTAGTTCAGGACACAAACACCTGCCTGGCAAGTGTGAGGTCCTGAGTTTGATTCCTGATAGTGAGGGAAAATAAAGAAAGCTAGCCTGCTATCACTGCTCAGTTCATCACTGAATGACCCTATAACATTCAGGAAAACTACACAGGTTATATAACCCGACAACAACAAAAGATAAAGCTAACTTTTAATAACAGCTCTGAAAAAGCAATCATAACCATAAAAAGACAGTCCAATTAAAATAGCCAGTTACAGTGGGGCAAGCCTGTACTTCCTACTACTCTGGAGGGCTGGGCAGGAATATTAAAAAAAGATGTATCGGCTGGGGAGATAGCTCCGTGGCATAAGTGCCTGCCTGGCAAGTGCAAGGTCATGAGTTCGAACCCTGGCCCCACCAAAAAAAAAAAAAAAAAAAAAAACGATGTATCAACAGCCAGTAAACACAAGATAATATGCTTATCATTAGCAATTAGGGAAATGCAAATCAAAATCACAGTAAGATACTACTTTATTCCCAACAGAATGACTTTTTTTTTTTTTATGAATTTAGGACAGGGTCTATAGGGTCTCACTACGTAGATTGGACTCAAAATGATTCTCTTGTTTTCAGCCTCCCAAGGGCTGGGATTACAGGTGTGCACTACCACACCCATTCTCAATTGCTGTCTCAGTGCTTCCCAGGGGTAGGGCTGGCATGGCATATCAGGGATCGAATCCCAGCCACTGCGCTCTGCCTCAGCAGGCGCTTTAATCAGCTGAGCTATCTGATCAGCCCTTGTATTTTTTTTTTTTTTTTTTTACAGTGTTGACAAACTGGATAGACCGGCACATGCCTTTAAACTTAGCTACTCAAGAAGCTGGGATAGTAGGATCCCAAAATTGAGGTGAGACTGGGCAACTTAGCATGACTGTCTCAAAAATAAGTGCTGGGGACATAGTGAAGTTGTGAGTTCAATCCTGGGGGGTTGGGGTGAGGCAACCCAAATATTCATCAATAGATAACTGAATTAATAAAACATAGTATTATCCTTACAGTGGAAAATTATCCAACCAGAATAAAAAAGAAAGTAGTGTGGACACAAACAACATCTTTTAAAATGTTATGTTAAATGAAAGGGCCAACAAAAACAGTATCTGCTGTATGGCTGAATGTATATTAAATATCTAGAACAGGCAAACCCAGACACGTAAATATTAATGGACACCCAGCATCCAAGGACGACTGTTACTGGTTTCCTTCTGGGGCAAGAAAATGTTTTGGAATTAAAGACAGTGATGTTTTAGAATTAAAGACTTACTAAGGTCTTGTGAATATACTAAAACCTACAAGGGCGTTACAATTTAAGATGGCAAATTTTATGATATATGAATTATAACTCATAAAAAATCTTTAAAAAACAAAATTGTAAATCAGAAGCACTGCTTTGGATAAAGGGATAAAAAAAGTTATTTGCTTTTAATCTCACAAATAACACCGAAGATTTGGACTTGGTAAAAGACAACCTAAGAGATGAAAGGAGTAGGTATTCCACTAAAACTATTAAAATAGCCATATTCATTCAAGTCACAGAAAACTAACTGTAAAAAAGAGTATTTACCAAGCTTTTTTATAATCTTCCTTTGCCAAAATTGAGACCTTCTCCCCTAATTTTTAGTAGACTTACTTACAAGTAGTACGTGTAGAGTTCCAAGTATTTTTAAAAGTAAATATATAGAGAGCCAGTGAGATATCTCAGTGGCCTGAAGTACCTGCTTAGGCAAGTTTAGGTAAGCATGAAGGGATAGCGATTGTGGTTTGATCCCCAGCACCACATGCTGAGCTAGTTAGTTCTGTGGTTTTTGAGAGAGGGTCTTGCTATGCAGTAGGCTGACCTTGAACTCACTATGTACCTCAGGTTGGCCTCCAATTCACAGTGATCCTCCTACCTCAGCCTCTTTGAATACTAGGATTATAGGTGTGCATCACCACACCTGGCAATATTAATTGCCTAATTAATTGACTAATTTTAATTAATCAATATGCCAAAAGGTTTTCCTAGTCTTAGTACACAGGTCACCCTTTAGTCATCCTTAAATACTACATTCATTTTATTTCATTATTAATTCATTTATCTTCTTAGCCCTCTCTAAAAATACAGACTCCATCATGAAGGGCCGTTGAAGTTCATATCTACTGCTATAGTCTTGGCAGCTAGAACAGTGCCTAGCACACACAGTACCAGGCATTCCACAAGCATTGAAATAACTTTCCACAAATGAAATAACTTGACAACAGTCAGAGATCAGCAGTATTATATGAAAGCATATTATTATTATAATTTCTTTAGAAGTGTGGCTTAGAAAGAAGAAATGGCAGCGGAAGCAAATTTAGAGATGAATGTAAGCCTGAACAGTACATACAATCGAAGGTCAGACCATCTCTCTGTAGCTCTTACCTCCACAATACTTAAGGGGGACAAGTGAATTCAGTCATCCCTTCTTGAATTAAAAAAATTAATCTATCAGAATATTAACTGTCTAAAAGAGATGGAGATGGATAAACAAATTCTTTTTGTCATCAACCTTCTTTGTTTGGACTGCATAATTACCATCATACAGTCTGTATAATATACCATTACTATAATCCCTGTGTATCATTTTAGCTGGTAACTCTTAAAAATGTTTTAAAATTATACTTCTAGGTAAACATAATAAATATATGTAGGGGCCCAGCAGGATGGCTCAGTGGTCTAAAGTGCCTGCCTTGGAAAGCTTAGGCGGCTTCAGGGACCACGGTTCGATCCCCAACACCACATGCTGCGCCAGCCCGGCCCTCAAAACAAACAAACAAAAGTTCTGAAACAAGAAAAAAAATTCTAAATAAATAAATAAATAAATAAATGTAAAATATATATATGTATGTTCACCAAAAGCCATGTGAGCTTTGCACAGTAGCAGTATTGTACCCAGTGAGGTTTATCTGAGGCTTGATTATTGCTAACTGAAAACCAAAAGACATGTAAAGATAATTACAGTAACACTATTTATTATTTTCTGGGTATTTTGGAGACAGAGTCTTGCTATACAGTCCAGGCTGGTCCCCAACTTGTACTCATCCTGCCTTAGCCTCCTACATGCCAGGACTATGAGCATGTGCCACAGTTACCTGTGGACTAGCACTATTTGTAATAGTTAAAAATGAAACAATTCAAGTGTTCAACATTAATAGAATTGAACAATGATATAGAACAGAGCACTGTGCATATGCACTACAATGAAAATGAACAAAGTACAACAAAGGTGATTTTTACAATACTGAGTAAACAAACAAAACCCACACACCAAAGGGTATACACTCTATGAATCCATCTAAAATAAGTACAGGGAACCTAATGGGGAAGTAACACAGTGACTAGGAAGAGTATATACTATGTAAAACTAATTATCTAAAATAAGCAAAATGAAACACTAAAAGCTAAATGCTACTTAATTTATAGAAAACAGGACAGCAACTTCTCAAATACTTGAAAACAGAATTAACATATGGTCCAGCTATTTGGTACATATAACCCCCCCCCCAAAAAAAGTAGTAATTTGAAGAGTTATTTGTATGCCTATGTTGACAGTATTATTTATATTAGTGATATGGTAGAAATACCTCAAATGCCCACTGACAGATGGATAATCAAAATGTAGAATGCATACACACACACACACACACACACACACACACACACACACACACACACACGATTAAGAATAAAGGCAGGCAGAATACGAGTTCAGTGGTAGACACCTTGCCTAGCATATACAAGACCTTGCATTTAACTTTTTTTTTTTTTTTTTAATACCAGGAATCAACTTCACAACCTTATACTTGCCAGGCACTATCTCCCATCTTCTTTAATTTCCAAGGTGGAATGAAAAAGAAATTCTAACACATGTTACCACTCTGAAGAGCCTTAAAATGATTATGTTAAATGAAATAAAATCAACACAAATGGACAACTTATCAGCTTCTACTTAAATGGCTATACCTACACTATTCAAAGGCACACAGAGCAAAACGGTGCTTATAGCAGTTAGGGGAGAAGGGGGGATCATTTAATGGGCAGTTTTTGTTTGGGATGATAAAAACATCCTGAAAGTAGACAGTGTTTTTACTGATGCATACCAAGGCAAATGTATTTAATATCACCAAATTGAACATTCAAATGTGGCTAAATGTTGTGTATACTTTACGAGTTTTTAAAAAGAACTTACCTTTTATCCAAAGCTCTCAATACTTTAGCAAAGACTTCCAATTCACAAAATTCACTACCCAATTGACATAATCGTCCCTGCTGGTAAAGCTGAAATAAAAATGAAAAATTATTTTTAAATATACAGCCCTCCCTCCATCTTTAAAACAGGTTTTCTTCTTTCTTAAAGGGAGTTAAACATTTATTGAAACTGCACACTTGTAATAACAAATGATGGCAGGATTCTATGCCACATTTATTTGTTGAGTCTCAACTTTTAGAATTGTTATTTAGAAGAATATTTTAGTACTGTAATTGCACTAAACATTTATCTTAATACATGTACATGGTTAAAATGAGACAAATCCTACTGATTTCTACTCTGCCTCATCTTCAATAATACTTCTGATACTGCATGTGCCACAAGCAATAGTCTTAGATTTACATATGCTATAATATAGTTATTAGGAGAAATTCAGAATTTTTTATGGTCTAGGCACTTAACACTAGCCCAACTGATGAGAACGGGGGTTTCAAAAAGTGGTCACAGACTAGAGTTCATTTTCCAAATGAGCCAGTCAATTTTATTCATGAAAAACATACAATAAATTCACCACACTCCTGGCCATAAATGTTTGGTCATAATAGAGGGTGGATCAAACAGGTGCATATAATAATGCAACTCCATAAAGGCTATTGCCTTTATGGAGAAGAGAAGGGACAGAGATTATCACACACTTGGAAAGGGGAGGCAGAAATGTTATCTTCAATAGCTCAGCAGAATAAGTGTTTGCCTGGCAAGCACAAGGTCCTGAGTTCATCCCTGGCACCGCATCAAAAAAAAAGTTATCTTCATGTAATGGTTGCATACTAACACTGAAGTCTTTGACAGCAAAGATTTGTTATTCTTAGAAATGTTTTTCAGCTATAGAAAAATAAGAGCTTCTGGGAATGGTCACAGTAAAATTCATTACTATTAATCATTGTCATATTCACCAAACCATAGTCACAATCATTGTCATATTAGCCAAATACAGGCTCAGAGAAAATAAAGTTAAGAAATTATAAGCAAATTCCTGTTTGTGAACTCAACAATGTGATAAACCTGATTTGAAGCAAAATCATACAATTATCAAGATAAATATACACACATGCTCCAAAAACACTTTCAATAAAAATTTAGCTTCTTACCAAAATAAATGACTCATGATTACCTAACTTAAGGCTCTTTTATTAGGTAGAAGAAATGAAAACACATTACATAACAATTTTGTCTGTGCTCAATAGTTGAATAAAAACAAGAAAACAATTTTTTGTGTTCTACAATGTAAAATACCTCTTTAATAACTGAAAACTGTATCATACTAAATGAGATTTGAAAGTAGAATTTAGGAAAGTCATTGACTTACAGTTTCAAAACATGTCCTGTAAAAAAAAACAATCAGCATTTTCTTAAACTCTTATCTATCAACTATCCATCTATCCATCTATCTATCTATATTGTGGCCTGCTCAGCCTGCCCTGGGGGTGGGGCTGGTGCAGCATGTGGTGCCCAGGATAGAACTGCAGTCCCTGTAGTTGCCTGAGCTTGCCTAAGCAAGTGCTTTAGACTGCTGAGCTGCTATCTCGCAAGCCCCAAAATCAGCATTTTCTTGCTGAGATGTGCACTATTTCTAGGTAAAAGTGGGTTTATATTTAAACTATGGGAAGAGGGGACTAGGCTTTAGAGCCTGAGTACTCCCTTAGCATAAAGCCCTGGGTTAGATCCCCAGTGAGGGGTGAGGGTTGGGTGAGCTGTGGGAAGAGCAGATGGTGATTCATTGCTTTCATCCTTACCTTATCAAATTTATTCCAAATTTATTATTTTTATGCATTATAGGGACTACTGGATACTGACTAAAATAAAAATATTTAATCCTTATAGAGAGATCTTATAAGAGTCAGATAGTTCTCGGGAAGCTAAGGAAGGAGGATCAGTGCGAGTTCGAGACCAGCCTGGGCTACAAAAGTGAGCTCAAGGCCAGCATGAACTGCATAGTGAGACCCTGTCTCAAAAAGACCAAAAAACAAAAAAACAAAACAAACAAAAAAAAAAGCGTCAGATAGTTTACTTTTACTTAGTATTTTTCATAAGTTAGCCTATCTCCTTAGAGGTAAATCAGCTATTTAAAATCATGCAATTAGGGGGCTGGGGAGATAGCTCAGTACAATAACTGCCTGCCTGGCAACTGCAAGGTCCTGAGTTCAATCCCTGGTACCACAAAAATAAATAAATAAATATAAAATCATGCAATCAGGAAATGGTACTGCCAAGTATGACACCAGTTATCCCACTAGTCAGGAGGCTGAGGCAGGAGGATTGCCCCAAGTTTGAGGCCAATCTGCGCTACACATAGTGAGTTTACGGTCACCCTAACAATATAGCAACATTTTGTCTCAAAAAACAAAACAAAACAAAAAAACCAAAAAAAAAAAAGAAAGAAAGAAAGAAGTAAACAGGAATCCAATCCCAACAGTTTGTCCCTAACCTTAATTCTTACACTGTACCATGTAATGTAATAAGATATAAGAATACAAAGTGGGCAATTTAAAACCTTTTCATAAAAAATAACAGCTGAAGATTAATCTCTTTTAAATTACATATCTTAAGCAAAGCTTCGAGAAGAGGAAATTGATCGAGGTGCCCAGTTCTACAATGATCTTTATACTTAATTTTTCAGAAATGACTTCAATTCTTTATTACGATATTTATATTATTTATCTAGAGAATAATGAAACTTTTAATGGGCTATACATTACTTTTAGGAGTTAGTACTTCAAAGAAAGTAAGTAAAAATCAAATTATCATCACATATAAAGGGCAGGGAAGGATGAGAATATAGCAAAACAAACAAAAAACCAGGGATACAGTTCAGTGGCACAGAGCTTTCTTAACAAGTATGAAGTCATGAGTTCAATTCCTGGTAAATAAATATAAAATAAAAATAGAAACAGCTTAGTATATGTAACAACATTACCACAAAAGAACCATTATCAAATCACAAAGTGAAGACAAAAACTAGAATTCATTTACAAAGTGGCCACAAGGGCCAGGGGTTGGATCCCAGGCCTGCCATGCCAGCCCCACACCTACAGTGCACTGAGACAGCGAATGAGACTGGGTATGGTAGTGCACACCTGTAATTCCATCACTTGGAAGGCTGAAAAACAGGAAGGATCACTACAAGTCAGATCTGTGTAGTGAGATCCTGTAGGCCCTGTACTAAGCACATTTTTTTAAAGTGGCAAATGATACCTACTTGATAAAATATATTCCAAACTTATTAAAATTTTAAATTAAAAATTAAATCATATTTTGGGGGGTACCAGGAATCAAACTCAGGACCTTGTGTTTTCTGCATCCTCAACCCCTATAATATTTTTTTAGAGGAGCGACTTAAATGCAAAATGCATTTGGAAGAGTTAAAAAAAATTAAAGTTTATTGAAAGTGTTAATGTTTAATTATTTGACCAATCTTACATACCTGTATCTATTAATCTAAACAGATCTGATGATAAAAATATGTAATACAACCAATGTTATTTTGTTCTTGTTTTGAAATTCTGTACTATATGTACTCTTGCTTGTTACTTTTTTTTTCTATCTTTGTTTTTGCTATTTTTACTCTTTAAAATAAAATTTTAAATATGAAAAAAAACCTAAATCATAATAATTAAAAGCTGCTGAGGGAACACTGCCTGTGTGTATGCTTGCCCATGTGCACACTAGGGTCCAAAACCAGGGCCTCATGTGAGTATTCTACCCAAGCTACATCTTTAGTGCTTAACACTGCCTAAGAATCATATAATGGGCAAACATCAAGAGCCAAGCAATTACTTAAAAATTTAAGAATGGCCAGGTGTGGTAGTACAAGACTATAATCCCAGCATTCCGGGGGATGAAGCAGGAAGATCACTGCAGAGTTTAAAGGCCAGTCTGAACTACAGTGAAATCCTGTCTCTTTAAATATATATATATATATATATATATATATTTTTTTTTTTTTTTTTTTTTTTTGAGGCAGGGTCTCACTATGCAGTTGAGGCTGGCCTTGAGCTCAGTTTTGTAGCTGTCTCTTTAAATATTTATGAATAAAAAATACTATAAGCAAAGTTTTATAATTCAGTAGTACTAATATTAATAAACTTACATGTATATAATTAGTATCTAATACACAAAGGAGTCTGAGAAAAGGTGTACTGCCTGGTGGTGTTTTTATTTATTTTTTTATTTTCAGAGTTTTACTTATTATTTTTTTCTTGTTTCAGAACTTTTGTTTGTTTATTTTATTTATTTTTATGGCCAGCTGAGCCTGCCCTGAGGGCAGGGCTGGCGCAGCATGTGGTGGCGGGGATCGAACCACGGTCCCTGAAGCTGCCCAAGCTTTCCTAAGCAGGCGCTTTAGATCACTGAGCCATCCTGCCGGGCCCCTGGTGGTGCTTTTAGAAGTCAAAATTACCAGAAATCTTGAGTGGCCCATGCCTGTAATCCCAGCACTTGGGAGGCTGAGGCAGGAGGATCAGTATGAGTCTGAGACCAGCCTGGGCTACAAAAGTGAACTCAAAGCCAGCCTGAACTGCACTGTAATTAAGACCCTGTCTTAATTACAAAGACCATCCATCCATCCATCCATCCTTCCATCCATCCATTAATATCTTGCAACAACAAAGAAGGTAACTACTGCTGGGTTGATGCAAGACAGCCCCAAGCTTAGAGAACTCTTTGAGAAAGAGTGATGAACGTGTAAGCCTTCCCTAAAGCCAGAGTATTTTGAACTAACGTGAAGACTTCCCAGGTCAATTCAAAACTACCACACACCAAGAGGGAAAAGCTCAGTATTAACATTAAATTAGCTTACAAAGTAATCTACATTAATTTCACACAACAAATATTCAGAAAGATTCAGAAAAAAAATATAAAGAAAATGTAGTCCAAAATTATAGTCTAAGAAAAACTTGAAAAGCCACACAAGCACTTGTATAGTAACTCACACAAGGAAATGCTTCCATCTCACTTATACATGAAACTATTACATGCCAGTCACTATTTTGTGAAAAACTCCAAAAATGAAAAGTGCTTATTATCTGGGAAAGTTTGAATATGATATAGGAAAAGTGAACAGAAGTCTGAGTAATATAATTTCACTTGCTTTAAATGCTGTGCAACTATGTTGTACAAGAATACACATACAAATCTTAATGACAGTCAATGAAATGTTCACAACTATGTATGGCATAGGATTTATACCTCAAACTTTTCATCTCTATTGTCATCACTTTCACCTTGGTTTTTTTTTTTTTTTCTTGTTTCAGAACTTTTGTTTGGGGGGCCCGGCAGGATGGCTCAGTGGTCTAAAGTGCCTGCTTAGGAAAGCTTAGGCAGCTGCAGGGACCGCGGTTCAATCCCCGGCACCACATGCTGCGCCAGCCCTGCCCTCAGGGCAGGCTGAGCCGGCCATAAAAATAAATAAACAAACCAAAGTTCTGAAACAAGAAAAAAAATAAAATTAAAAAACAAACAAACAAAGAACTTTTGTTTGGGGGCCCAGCAGGATGGCTCAGTGGTCTAAAGCACCTGCTTAGAAAAGCTTGGGCGACTGCAGGGACCACACCATGGTTCAATCCCTGGCACCACATGCTGCACCAGCCCTGCCCTCAGGGCAGGCTGAGCTGGCCATAAAAACAAACAAAAGTTCTGAAACAAGAAAAAAAAAAAAAAAAAAAAAAAAAAAAAAAAAAAAAAAAAAAAAAAAAAAAAAAAAAAAAAAATATATATATATATATATATATATATATATATATATTTAAAAAATAAAAAATAAAAAAGGAACTTTTGCTTGTTTATTTATTTTTGTGGCCTGCTCAGCCTGCCCTGAGGGCAGGGCTGGCGCAGCATGTGGTTCTGGGGATGGAACCGAGCTTCCTGCAGCTGCCTAAGCTTTCCTAAGCAGGCGCTCCAGACCACTGAGCCATCCTGCTGGGCCCTTTCACTTTGGTTTCTATAAAATTTTGGTAGAATTAGTCTCTTCATTATCTCTTCTAATCAACTGTACACACAGCAACCTGATGATCATTTTAAAGAGTCAATAGTATCAGGCTGCTGCTTTTTAAAAACATTCTCAATGGCACCAGCATTCCCTTAGCCACAGTATGAAACCTTCAATGTAACCTATGAGTTCCTAGGCCACCTGAGTGTGCCTAACCTGATGTCACCTTTCACTGGTCTTTTTGGCTTGTCTGCCGTTCCTGCCACCTAAGTTTCCTGATAGGTCATGACTTCTGTTGTACAAATATCCTGCTGTCTCCACATGAAGCACCAGTTCTGTGATTCTTTGCCTGGTTCATCTGTAATTCAGATGATGTCACTAATACATCATTTCCTCTCTTGACTCAAACTAAATTCCGTCTTGTCATACCTTCCCATGATACACTGTTTTCCTTCCACAAATGGCATGAAAACAATCATCTACTCACTTAACTGGTCATCTGTAAATATGTCACTGCACTGTAGTCTACACTCTACAAGGTAATCAAAGTCAAGTCCATAGCATTATATATATATATATATATGGTATGATAAAAATTACAGTAAATGTGAGCCAGGCGTGGTAGTTCATGCCTGTAATCCCAGCACTTGGGAGGCTGAGACAAGAGGACCAGTTTGAGTTTGAGACCAGCCTGGGCTACAGAAGTGAGCTCAAGGCCAGCCTGAACTGCACAGCGAGACCTTGTCTCAAAAAGAAAAAAAAAAAAAAAATTACAGAAAATGTTAATTATTACTTATTTATTTAGAGCAACTGGGGACTGAACTCAGGCCCTTGTGCTTGCCAGGCAACCGCTTATTCTACTGAACTATTTCCCTGGCCTCCATATTTAAAAAGTTAATTATAGTAAGTAAAAGTGTTATTGCCATTTAATCACCCTCAAGATACTCCTCACTTATCTAATTATTTTTTGCCATTTTCTGAAGCAGTTCCAGAAATTCTTCTGTGAGTTATCTTTATTTGAGCTGTCATGGTTGCCTTGATGTCCTGAATTGATTTAAAATGTTTACCTTTTTTAGGGGGCGGTCATTTTGAGACAAGGTCCTGCTATTCAGGTCAGGCTGGCCTTGGGCTCCACTTTAAAGCCAGGCTCATCTTAAACTCCGCTGTGATCTTCCTGCCTCAGGGATTATGGGCAGGCACCACCACGTTGGGCTCAAAATGTTTACCTTTTGTCTTGGTCATTTTATCACTGCTAGGATAAACTGTCCCAACACACAACTCAAAGAGGGAAAGGCTTATTTTGCTTCATGTTTTCAGCACATGCCTAGCTGGCTCCAAGGCAAGAAGGGAACAGTAAAAAGCCCTGGCAGTGGGCTTTTTATCATCACAGCAGCCAAGGTGCAGAGGAAGGGAGAAGCTGGGAGGGAGGTACACCCAAGGGGTCACGCTCAGTGTCCTACCTCCAACCTCACCCATTCCTAATGTGAAATCAACTGCAATACCCCCATAATCTCATCCCCTTCCAAAAGCCCACCTCTAAACACATGAGGCTTCTGGAGGCTGTTAACACATCTAAAGCAACATGTCTTTCTTTCGCTGTCATGAGTTTTTAAAAATTTAGTCACCATATATTTTGATAATCCGTTTTCTAGACCAATATTAGATGTTACTCAGTATCTCAGGAAAAACAAAAAACTTAAGATAGTCTCCACTCAGGAGCTTATAATAGCCAAACAAGAATTGTTCGGCTCAATATCGTTATTCTATTTTTATTGAAACTTCCCAGAGGTTGGTCTGACATGAAGGGAAAAACTCTTAATTTCAAATAGTTTTTACTGTCCCTCAACCAGAATACATATAGACACTGTCAAGAGAAAGATTTATTATTATTATTTTGCTAATGGGAATTGCACTCAGAGCTTTCCATTTACCAGACAGGTGGTATGCCACTGAGCTATATATATATCCCTGGCCTTAACAGACAATCATATGTCCTAAACTATAGAATATAACCTAGTAGTACAACCACCTTAATTTTTTCACTTACACATTTATTACATGACTCTTGAGCTCACTGTATTATGTCTGTGTTTTTTGGGTTTTTTTTTTGCATTTGTGTAGTTGGTACAGGGTCTCATTACCTGATCAGACTTGTGGTTATCCTCCTGTTTTTTTTTTTTTTTTTTCCCAATTCTTTTATTGTTTAAATTTAACAATGGTTATATTACATATTTTCATCATCAGATCAGTTTAGATTAATACATATAGGTATATAAGATTGATCAAACAACTAAACATTAACCTTTCTAAATCCACATTACTTTTTTTTTCTTTCTTTCTTTCTTTCTTTTTTCTATGCAACATTAATAGGGAGGTGGGTCATGCTCACATGCCCACACACTGCACTCTATAGAATGATTGTGAGGACAATATGCAATATGTCAACTATCCTCCTGTTTTCAGCCTCCCTAGCGCTGAGATTACAGGCATACGCCACCACACCTAGACTCTGTCACTGGCTCAGCATACTCCTGGAGTGGGACTGGTATAGCATGTAGGATCAGGGATCGAACCCTAGTCCTTGCACTTGACAAAGCAGGTAGTCAGTTCACTGAGCTATTTTGCCAGCCTTTTTTTTTTTTTAAATTGCAAAGGCAAGAATATTACAACTTGGAGCCAGGGGCAGAATACACCTTAAATTATAGCTCTTGGTATGGTAAAGGAAGTATGTATTTCAGCCCAACCTGGGCAACTTCGCAAGATTTGTCTCAAAAAATAAAAAGGGCTAGAAATGTAACTAACTCACTGCAAAAGCTCTGAGTTGTCTCCAGCATCACAAAAGCACAAAACAAAACAAAACAATCCTTAGGAACATTCTCCATTCATTCATGGTATTAGATATTAAACCCAGGGTCTTACACAAGTTGAAGTAGGTGCTCTATCACTATGCTATATCCTCAGTCTTGATTTTGACTTGCCAAGTATGAGAAGCATTCGTGTAAGGCACTACGCTAGGTTTGGGGAAACAGTGCTAATTTTAGTCATCATAGCACCACTATGTTAGTAAGGATTGTTCCCTGTTCTCAAAAACATTAAAATGTATCAGGACATAAAAATAACGTTCATAAATCAATAATGAAGGTTAGTCAGAGATCTTTTAAAATGCCAAAGAAATAAATACTCCAAGAAAGAACTCCAGTTGAGTTCCAAAGAATCGGAGTAAATAGCAAAGGAAAATGCAAAAGACCACAAAATAATGTCTATGTAAACAGCTGGATTTGAAGCCAAGGGCAGAGAAGTATCACAGGTGCCAAAAATTAAGAAAATGCAAACTCAAAAATAGCTGGAGGAAAAAAAAGTTTCTGCCTCTGAATAGTTTAAGCCTAGAGCAGCCATACTACGAAGGGTCCTAGGGAGCATATTCTGTAAGGGACCCAGAGCTAAGTATCTGCCCAAAGCAGCCCAGCGCTCTCCCACCTCAGCAAAAAATCTCCCATGAAAAGCAAAAAGGCTAAGACACATGTCACAGGTGAGTCAAAATGAGTACAGAGTGCTGATTTACACACACTAACCCCAGAAACTGGCATTAAAAGCTGGTGTAAAAATACCCAGGTGTTAAGGGATGATGAAATGTTTTATTACCAATCAGTAAAACCCAGACAGCAGCACAAAGGAATCTAGTTCAACAAAATAATTGCAGACAAACAAGCACCTCCAATTTTGTCCCATCTAATATGTAAGCAACTATAATATCCCCTTAATCCAATCCCCTCCAACAGAGATGTAAAGTAAAACAAAGATGTAAAGTGAACCTAGAGAGACTTAAAGAGTATATCCCCAGCATTCACAAGGCTGAGGCAGGAGAATTGTGAGTTCAGTGCTAGCCTGAGTTTTACAGTGAGACCGTGTGGAGGGAAGGAGGCAGGAAGGAAGGGAGGGAGGAAAGGAAGGAGGAAAGGAGGGAGGGAAGGAGGGAGAGGGAAGAATTGAAGGCTGGCTAACAAGGAGAAAGAGGGTAGAGGAAAATGTCAACTAACCACTAGGAGAACTTATATAAATTCTGATATAAATAAGTAACTGAAAAACTATACACAGATTTGATATGAGATGAAAATTTCAACAATGATTGATAGCAACATTATCCAAATTGCTACTGTTTGGGGCATTGTGAAAGTACTATAGTTTAAAAGGTACTTACAGGGGCCGGGCAGGATGGCTCAGTGGTCTAAAGCTCCTGCTTAGGAAAGCTTAGGCGGCTACAGGGACCGCGGTTTGATCCCCAGCACCACATGCTGTGCCAGCCCTGCCCTCAGGGCAGACTGAGCTGGCCATAAAAATAAATAAACAAACAAAAGTTCTGAAACAAGAAAAAAAGAAATAATAAAATAAAATAACAAAAAGGTACTTATAGTTAGTTGAAGCTGGGCTCAGTATAGTACTGTATACCTGTGACCTCACAGAACTACAGGAGGCTGAAGCAGGAGGAACCCAAGTTCAAACCCAGTTCAAGCACCTTAGTGACTTACTAAGACCCCATCTCAAAATAGATTTTTTTAAAAGAAGTTTCACCCAGTCTTTTTCTTTTTCCCAGTTCCAGGAATCAAACTCAGGATCTTGCACTTGCCAGGTAGGCACTTGTGCCCTTCACTGACCTACATCCCTTCAAAATAGATTTTAAAAAGTTGGGGATGTAGCTCAGTTCAAAGGCACTTGGTTTAATCCCCATTATTTAAAAAAAAAAAAAAAAAAAAAAAAAAACTATAGATGAGATTATATCTAGATTTGCTTCCAAACATATAAAACTGGGAAATCAGTGGGAGAATAGACTAAGACTGGACACGAATTGTTGGGTGCTGGGCAAATAGGGTTCACTACTTCATTCTATTTTTGTGTTTTTTACTTTTTTTTATTTTTTGCCATACTAGGGGTTGAATTCAAGACTTTGCACTTGCCAGGCAGGTATTTATGCTGCTGAGCTATATCCCCAGCTCTCTGGGTTTATTTTTTATACATTTTTCTAAAGAATTTTTTATTTATTTATTTTTTTTCCTTGTTTCAGAACTTTTGTTTATTTATTTATTTTTACGGCTGGCGCAGCATGTGGTGCCAGGGATCAAACTGCGGTACCTGCAGCTGCCTAAGCTTTCCTAAGCAGGCGTTTTATACCACTGAGCCATCCTGCCGGGCCCCTCTGTGTTTATTTTATTTTATTTATTTATTTATTTATTTTTTGTCTTTTTGAGACAGGGTCTTGCTATGCAGTTGAGGCTGGCCTTGAGCTTACTTTTGTAGCCCAAACTGGTCTCGAACTCGCACCGATCCTCCTGCCTCAGCCTCCCAAGTGCTGGGATTACAGGCGTGAGCCACCACGCCCCGCTCCTCTGTGTTTATTTTTAATAAAAGATTTTAAAATAGTCTTTGCTACTAAGAAACTGACATTTTATTTTAATAAATATGTCCTACCTTCACTTACAAAACAAAATGAGTAGTAGCCCAGACGGGGGTACACTCTTGTAAGCCCAGGACTCAGGAAGTCAGAGCAAGCAGATTACATACTTTATACTACTTAGTGAATTCAAGGCCAGCATGAACTACATAGTGTGTGGTCTCCCTCCCCTCACCACCCCAAAAAGATACTTTGTGGAACTGTGAATGGAATCCAGGGCCTTTCCACTCAACTATATCACTAAATTGCTAAAGTTGGGCTCAAACTTTTCATCTTCCCAAGTCAGATTGCTGGGATTACAGACACAGCCTTGGCAAAATTCACTTCTTATACTCCAATCTGGAAATTTTCTCTTAGGCATCTGTGTTTTCCTAGAAACATAATTTCAATAAATAAAGTTTTATTCACAAACTTCAATAAATAAAAATGTCCCTGAAGCACAATCTGAGACTGATTCACATAGCATTAGACAAGCTACTTTTCACTATCATACCCATGTTACTCTTCCTTTCTCTATTTTTTTTTTTTTTTTGGTATCAGGGATCAAACTCAGAACCATGCACTTGCCAGGTAGGCACTTATGCCACTGAGCCATCTCTCCGGCCCTCCCTTTCCCTAATTTTGAGAACCTGAACTTCTTGTTATATTTCTTGATAACTCACTACTACAGTGAATATTCTCATTTACATTGACAAAATATTCGTTTTACAGTTATCAGGATTTAGGCCAGTGGTGGCAAAATTATGGCATGTGTGCTAATATGTTTTAATACAAAACATATCACTGTATGAGTTGGCTTTTTCTAAATTAAAGCCTCAGTATTCAGGTGTAATTGCAGTGCTGGCACTTAGTGACAAATACGTGGGTTCTGGGTTGTAGTCTGGCCCTTGGTCTCCAGAAGGTTTGCCACCACTCATTTAGGCTTTGCTCCTTTTCAAAGACCCGTGTTCCACAGACCTTGCTCACTTATTCCCAGTGAAGCTAGATTACCACCCTGCCTCAGAGCTATATCACCAACCTCAAGTTGTCCTATTTTTCAAATTTTTATCTTCCTATTTTTCTTTTTTTTGTGGGACAGGGATTGAACTCAGGCCCTTGCACTTGACCACTTATTCTACTGAGCTATTACGTTGGCCCCTTTATCTTACCATTTTTCTTTTTTTTTTTTCTTTTTTCTTTTTTTTGAGACAGGGTCTCACTGTGCAGTTCAGGCTGGCTTTGAGCTCACTTTTGTAGCCCAGGCTGGTCTCGAACTCACAACGATCCTCCTGCCTCAGCCTCCCAAGTGCTGGGATTACAGGCGTGAGCCACCACGCCCGGCAAATGTTTTTTTTTTTGTTTGTTTTGTTTTGTTTTTTTGAGAGGGGGTCTC
>PVJA010033022.1:0-23663 GCA_004027025.1 Myocastor coypus
GGGGGGGGGAGATAGAGAGAGAGAGAACAAATGGGTAAAGAAAGCAGTACTCAATGATAATGTATATGGTGAAGAAGAAGAATAGAGAAGGAAGAGGAGAGTACATTCAGAGAATTAGTTGCTGAAAACTTCTAGATCTGAGGAAGGACATGTAGAATCAGATCCAGACAGGATCCCAAAGAAGCAAAACTTCAAAGAAATTCATACCAGGATGCATTATAAACAAATTCTCGAACTTCTAATCAGAAACCTTCAGTGAGAGGATCTTCTCGAAGCTCTGAAACAAGTTTGCTAACTGCCTGACCCACAGTTGCTCACTGAGGGCAGCAGAGACCCAGGACTCACTCCTATATAGACTACATGCTTAATTCAAAATGCACATTTTGTTTTTCAAAATGACACCTTCCGACCAAGTGTACTGGCCAATGCCTATAATCTCAGCTGCTTCAGCAGGCAAGGAAGGAGAATCACGAGTTCAATTCCAACCTAGGTGGCTTTGTGAGCCCTGCCTCAAAATAAAAATCAAAAGAGTTTTGGGAGGGCGGGTATGTACAGATCAGTGCTGTGCACTTGCTGAGGATGCTGAGGCCCTGGAAGCAGAGAGGAGGAAAGCGAGGGGGACACGGCAAGAGTACACAGAAGAGGAGAGAAAGGAAAGAGCAATGGAAACCTTTCCCAAGGAGACCATCCAGCAGAAGGGGAGAGGTGCTTCAAGTCATCCAGAGGCCACTACCACCACCTCCGCCTGGGACAGCTGAGCCCCAAGGTCAGCTAGGCTTGGGCATGTGTGTATCTGATGTGCTTCAAAATGTGAATGGTCTGCTCACAGAACACAAGTTTCTCATAGACTGAATGTTCTGGGTAAAGCAGCAGCTGGCACATGACTGACAAGCTCTGTGCTCTTCTGAAATGTCCCTGAGGAAAGGAGTCAGTGTACTGCTGACCACACTGCAATGTGGGAGTCGTGGGCTCTGTGCTGAGAGCTGGGAGCCCACAGAGGGAGGTGACCTGGGAGGCCCCAAGACCTGACGTGAATAAAGGTGGGACTTTCAGGCAAAGGTCTGTGGCGAACCCCTTAAGTGAAGAACGTTCTGGATTGTTCCAAGGCTCATTCATATCAGCTCATCGTGATCTGTGATTTATGCTAAGCAGGCTCTAGTGTCATCACTGTTAACACAAAACCCCAGGGAGGGAAGGACAAACCACTGTATGGTCTTCTCAAAGAGATCACACCATATCATACAGAACCAAGTTCCTCTAAAACAATGTGAAAAAAAAAAAAATAAAATAAAATAAAACAATGTGGCTCTGGTCCCCAAAGAATACCCTGGGTCTCCCTTGGGAAAATAACTCACAGCTGCCGAACTTCAGAGGGCACGCGTGGGCATCCATTGGAAAGTCCTCAAGTTGCATGGGGCACTCAGCGGAGATGGTCAAGCTGAAAGACAGGAGATATTCAAATGATTCACTGGCTGGCTGGCTGGCTGGCAGGATGGGGGGTAACCATCTGGTCCCAGAAGGCTACAGGAACGCTTTCACTAATTATAGTTCACACAACTTCGCAAAGCACTTGGGCTAAATTCCATGAAGTATGTGTCGCTCAGGAGCTCTGTGGCCTGGGCTATGTGTGCCCGGATATGCATCACTGCTGGTAAAACTAGTTAAGGTGCCATTAAAGCTATTACTTCTTTATTTCCTGTATTTTATCCCCACCTAAGAAAGCTAAAAAGACCAAACAGATATCTAGGTCCTAACACAGTTTATAAGCTCAGCAACTGTAGAGGTAAGATAAATGTACAAACACCCACCGGAGCCCAGCTGCTTGCACTGGGGAGTGGCTGGTGTGAGACCCAAGCTGTAGTCTGCTTCACAATGGCCCATGCATGGGCACAAACTTACTATTTTTTATAGCACCCTTTACTCCTACCTATCACTGTCATTACCAGGTGAAACACTGAGGGTGGCAGGCACTGTGCTTTACCCACAATACCTCACATGTTCACAGTGGCGAGATGACACCTCCTGCTGTGACTCGCCCAGGTTGAGAAGCAGGAAAGCCAGCCCCAGAGAGGACAGTAAGGAATCGGGCCCATGGTGGGTGGTGCCATGCACGGAGCCCACGGCAGGCCGTGGTCACACAGGATCCCAAAGGCCTAGCCGCTCAGCATCCAGCCCTGGGCTGTGCGCTGTGAGGAGCTGGTGCCGGGCCCTATGCTGCTCTCCTGGGTTGCAGGCCTGGGGTGTTGGTGGCAGGCTGCTTGTGTGCTAGCAGCTCACTTCCTGTTGTAGCCAGTGGAACTGGCAGAGTACTGAGGGCCGAGTAGAAGATGCCTGTTGGATCTGTGGCACAGCCTTCCCCAGAGGAGTGTGGCCTTCCTGGAGGAACGTAACAGAGGAGCCTGTCCAGAATCAAAAGGAACAACTGGGCTCTGTTAGTTCTGACACATGCACTGTGTAGTTCTAGCACTGCTGTGTAATAAGGGCCATACCAGATCATGCTATAAGACTTACGGGAGACAAAGACCTGGAAACTGTGCAACAGGCCCAGCCCTGCCCTGTTCAGGTTCAGCCCCACGCAGCCCCTTGGCATACCGCTGCTTTCGGCCAGAATCTTGCTACAGTTCTTAGGTGCTTGCTCAGGATCTGAGGGTCAGAGACAATGCATTCCACCTCCTTTGTTGTCTGGGTGTGACCTTGAACCTCAGAGCCCCAGAAGATACAAACTCTCCTGGTGCCAGTGGGTTGTTTGATCTGCAGGGGCAGTGGCACTCCCAGAAGTGCCAGGCAGAACCTCCATGCACAGCAGAACTGGGATGGGGGGCTGAGGAACTAGCTTGGAGAGCACCGCCTGCCAGACTTGTAGGAGCCTAGATTGATCCTGGTAGCCTGCCCCTCTGAGGTGGAAGGGGACTCTGGTCACCACCCTGGGTCAGCATGGCCTGAGGAAGGTTCACTGAAACCAAAACTGCAACCTAAGGCACTGGCCCTGGGAGCTGGCTTCTGGGCAGCAGGCTGGCACTGTGGCAGGGCTGCATGTGTCTGAGGTAGATGACAGAATGGTCTGATCCAACAAAAGGGTCCAAGAGAGGCAGAAAGGATTGGCATGACCATGCAACTCTCTGCAGAAACCAGGAAAATAAAAGTCACTCAGTCCCTGACCCAGGATAGTCTGGGTGAAACTGGCCACCTCAGGGGAGGCTGAGATGATTTCAGGTAAAATCAAAAGTAACCAAAGATGAAATATACTGGCACATTCAGGAGATGGAGCTCTGGGACAAACAGGATGGAAATTAAGTACACCTGCCAGTCAGGACAGATTAGGGGTATCAGGGGCTGTGGAAGCAAAATACTCCACTAGTCCTCTCGGACTGATGTGAGGGACTGAAAATGATGTCTCACAGATGAAAAGCAAAAGGACTAAATAATAAAATACTGCTGTTTCACCTGGCCATGAACACACCGTCACATGACATGTTTTTCTGGCCAAAATGTGGATCCAGTGAAGATCCACTGTTCGTCAACAGTTGAGGAAATTTGTAAATGATAAAGACCCTAGTCTCAAGAGGAAATAAGTTACATCCTGTGTTGGCAACAAGAACCAATTGTTCTCTTCCCCTACAGACTCAAATGCTTCATAGAAATGAAATGATTTGCTCACGGGCTGCTCCTCCACATGGGACCCTCGAGAGCCCATGCCCCAGCTTACAACCCCTGCACCCCCTAGGAGCTGGCAGCTTTGCCCCAATAGGACCTGGGGCCAGCTGAGGAGGACCCTTCCCAGGAGTGGCAACTGCAGCTGCACATGGGGGAATAGCTTAGAATGTGCCCAAAAGATGTCTAGAGCCTTCTGTTCCCCTTTCCCCCTCAAAAACTGAAGAGGGACCTCAATCCTAGTGTCCCTTGAAGGAAGTTCCCTTGGGTGAGGACAGGAAACAACCAGGTTACAAATCTCAGCTGACTGATAAATTGACATTTGGCTTCCAGTTTCAATTGGTATTTTTGTTGAATTAATCTACCTAAAACATTTCTTAGGCATTTTAAGTATTTAAGCTGTGCTCCCAGGGTTAATTTGGTCTTCTCTCTTGTTCTAGGGCTGCTAAGAATACAGGGGCAGGATGGCATGGAAGCCTGCTGGCAGCCAGTCAGGTTTAGAACTGTGGCAATCCAAGGTCAAGAGAGAGAAAAGAAAATATTACAACAGCCGGGGACACAATCTGATGCTCAGACCAAAAATATAGTTTTGCCTCTAGGTGAAAGGAAGATGCTATCATGAAGGAGCTCTTAACTCATCTGGTCTGAGGGTCTGAGAGGAGGCGGGAAGTTTGCTCAACCCTGATAGTGACAACTCCAGGCTAGGTCCAATGGCTCCTTGGGGCCACTGGTTCTGTAGAATTTGGACACCTAACTTCTTGGCTTTGGCAAAAATCCTTTATGAAGTGGGGAGAGTGAGAGCCTCCGGGATGGGAACAAGTATGGCTAAATGCTTGCAAAGAGCACAACCAGTTGTGGCAGGCACCGCACCAGGAATTCTAGACATGACCCAGCCCACCTTCTTGTAGGTTCACAGGTGTGCCAACACAGCAGTGCAGGTCTTAACCCAGATGTTGTGGTTATGGCACCCAGTGTTGGTGTTCCTCTCCAAAAACTTGACTGTCATCCAGGGCTGGTCACCCTGTTTGTGAGTACTTGCTGCTTCAATGCTCTGGGTAGCCTAGGCTGACAAAATGATCATGGTAGAATAGGATCCTAACTACTCATAACACAAGCATACTTGGTTTAAGATGCAGCATGGAAGTGACCTCCCAAGGGGGTGATGGCAATGTGATGACAGCCGGTCATGTCTCCCAGGCTCCAGATCCTTAGTCAACTCACACCAATAGGTTGAGACAGGATTGCTGTGAATCTGAACACAGATACTCACTCTTTTAAGAGATGCTGTTTGGGAAAAGGAATAAAACATCCATCTTCTAAGACCCCGCTAGAGGGGCCTCTTTGCTATTGTCCTATCCAGCGCCACTGCAGTAAGGGTGGCCAGAACACTGCCCAGATCCACAGCAGACTAAAGCCAGTGCCCAAAACTGCGCGTGTGTCCCCAGCCCACAGGCACTGCAGAAACTGGATGCAGGAGAAGCCACCTGGATCCCAGAGACACCACTGGGAGACTGCAGCCCTTCTCTAGTCACTCCTGAGGCTGACTAGTGTACCCAGAGCACCAGCTGGTAACACCGATTGCCCCCATCTTTTTGTGGTTGGCTTATCTACTGAGTACTGTCAGTTGTCCCTAACTGTATTTAGAACTAGTGCCCTGATTTTTACTATAACCTTTGCTGAGGTCACCTGGCTGACTGAAATAGTGGCCAAAGGTGCCTGTTAGCTCTCATCTTTCTCTTTGGGTATGGTGTTTGGCTGGTACTGGTTGTTTTTCCCAGGGGCTCACTGGTAGAGCCATGCTTCCCCTCATGCAGCCTGTGTAGTGGCAGAGCTAGATTAAGCCAGAGAGCTCCCTGGACTTTGCTACTCTTGCATCTCATGCCAATGAAAGGCCCAAGGATCTACACACAGAAATTCCCAAACGGTTTGACTGCCAAATGGCAGTCAATGCAATTGCTTTGACCCCAGCACTCCCCCAGGACAGGCTCATTATAGACATCTGAGCCTATTGGGAAAGAGGGGGTCTTGGTCAGCCTGATACAAGCTACTAACTTGAAATGAACAGTGTCCGTACAATTCAGTGTGTGTGTGTGTGGTTATAGGTATCAACCCTAGGAATCTGTCATATGAAGATAGGGGCACTTGTTGTGAAGGGTCTCAGAAGTCTTGCTATGCCACATGAGGGCCTAGATGTGAAGTGAAAACACTGACTCCACAATAAGTATACATGTGAGGAACGTGGTTTACGTAGCTATACTCTTGAGATTTTATGTCCCAGCCGGAACTGTTTCACGGACTATCTGGGAAAAACATGGCACAACAGCCTTCCGCTAGAAGGGAGTGGCCACATCCAACTGCCAGTCACAGGCCTGTAATCCAGAATATTTCACCATCATTAATCCAGGAGACTCTAGAGAGCAATGGGGCATCTGAGTTGGCATCTGGGTCCATGGAGGGGGAAAGACCTGGGCACTATGCTATCTTTAAAGAAAGGCACTATGGTCTGTTGAACCTATCCTACCTGGTCTTCCATTCCTTTTAAGAAGAAATAAAAAGTAGGGGCCAGGGAGATAGCCCAGGGGCACAAGTGCCACCTGGCAAATGCAAGGTCCTGAGTTTGATCTCAGGTTGCACACACACACACACACACACACACACACACACACACACACACAAAGTAGTATTCATCCCCTCTGAGCCACAACCAGAGACTTCTTCACAGTCTTTAAAGATCTTGCCCTGTTGTGTGTGGGGAAACCACCATGGGGGACTGATGATTATGGGATGCTAGAAAATAAGGCTGCCAGGAATCTTAGGTGGAGTCCCGCTTTTGGGGGGCTTTTCAAGATCTCAGTCACCGGAAAGCACTGCCTTGGCCTGAGAGGGAAAGCTTCCCACTGTCCCTCTGGGAAATGTAGGCTGCCCCTACCAAAGATTTTATAACTTAACCACAAAGGAAATCTAGTGTGTGTGTGGGGGGGTCTCTAGATTATCTTGATCCAACTTCCCACACCTTGTGTAACTTTACCGCTTTGAGAAACTTGGGACAGTGTTGGCCCAGCCACTGGACAATGGCCCTGGAGATGTGGAAGAGCATCCTGTGCTGTACCCCCAGCTGGTCAGGTCACATGTGTTAGGAACAATTCATTCATCTCTCTTCCTTCTCTCACTGGCCAGAGGAGGACAATCTGGGAGTTCAGATGTATGGGGACAGAGACCCAAGAGAAACGACATGCCCTATAAACTGAAGATTGGAAAGATGATAAATGGCTTCCCAAGAAGATAAGCCAATAATGTGGACCGGCCACGTGGGCAGAGGATAGGTCTGGGAGCTACCATACCCTCACTTACACACAAAACTGCATAACCAGGCTACAAGTAGTTGTGGAAACTTATACCCAATGAAACCACCAAAGTTCTTAAATGTAATTTAGGAAACAAAGTATCTGATGCTATAAAAGATCAGTTGTCCTTAGCTTACTTCCTTGCTTCTATGGAAGAGGATTTTATGAAAAGTTTAACCCTGTAGGAGCAACTGCTGCCTACAGATGAATGATTAAGTCACAGAGAAGACCATAGATTCCAGGAGAAAAACAGCTCTTGCTCTGGTCCACACCTGGGAAAGCTGGGATGCTGGAGAACTGATTGAGACAGTTGTCTACTTCCAAGGGATTCCTAACACTGACAGCCACGGTGCTCCTCATGGGGAGCACGTCTAATCCTACCCTGCCTAGCTCCTCTTGTTACATTGTCTGTCTTTGGCCTCGCTGAGGCACTGGTTGAAAGAAAAGAGCCACAGATGTGGTGATGCTGTGGAAGTATAAATGTTTAGATCCAGGTGTTCTTGACCAGTCCAAGCACCAGGGAGGGGGATGTGGCTGGGCCCCTCCAGAAGGGATACCAGAAGCACTGGGAAACCTCAGGGCCAAAAAAACACAGCGCAGCTCAATTAGTTCCCACATAGGCATGGACAGTTCTAGTGCTGCTCTGTAACACGGAATGAATCCAATTAGGCTATATCATGAGAGTGTGTTACCATGTATGGGAGATGAAAACCAAAAGTCGTGTCACAGGCACAGCCCTGCTGTGCTCAGGGTTCAGTCTTTCAGGCAGTGGCCCACTAAGCCCCAGGCAGCATAGACCGACCCTGCTTCCTGGGAAATCCTTGGTGTTCCCCTTTTCTCTGTCAAAGCCCTGCTACAGACCAAGTCCACTTAGGTCCACTAGGTGCCACTGAGATATTAAATTCCAAGAGGGAACAGAGCTTAGTTTCCCAACAGTAGGCTTGTCTCCGTTCCCTCTGGCTTCCCGCCTCACTGTGATCTCCTCACACCACACCCTCAAGCCTCTGGGAAGCAGTCAGGAGATCTCACAGGGCCTGCACAGTCAGCGGTGCCTAGGATCTTGTCACTGACACAAGTGCCTTGGCTCCTCTACAGGCATGCCACCAGGGAGGCCAGCTTCTTGTTTTGTAGTCTGGATCCCTTCTATGGTTGTTGGGACCAAATGCCTGGCATCCGTACCTTGAAAGGGCAGAGGTGAACTCCGGCTCCTAGCTGAAAAGACGCTCTGTCTGTATTCAGCGTTTTCACAGAGGAGGGGTGCCGCACGGGGTCTGGGCAGAGGACAGCAGCTCAGGGCAAGGCAGACAGGAGGCAGACAGTGGAGGGGCGGAGGCAGGGAAGGCCACACAGCCTTGTGGGTCACTGCACCAGTGACACAACTCAGAAGAGATTAACACAACTCCGGCAGCCCAGCTGTGCGCTGCCTGACTTGGGCACCTTCTGAAGCCCCAGGGAGCCACAAACCATAACGGGAGCTCTTCTCTTGTTTCTCCTTTTTCTCTCCATTATTGAGAACAAAACGAAATGACGTAAATCGGATAAAATACAGATGTTAGACTTGAAGCACGCGTTCGCATTCTGCTGTGTCAGCAAGCCGCTCAACGTCCTATTGGTACCACTGTGAGCCCCTGCTCGCGCTACATCTACGCATGGCCTTTGCACAAAGGATGAGGAGCAGGACACAGATGCATCCGCCTGTGCTTCGACTGCTTCCCACAAAAGCAGATAAATATGTTGTTACATTTCTAATTTTTTATGGGTACATTTGAGTTCCACATGGTGGTAACGTTCATTGTTCAGAACCTGTACGTGAAGATGAAATACCTAGCGTCTCCACTTTCTCCCCTTCAGCCCCTCCTCCCCTCCTTACTTACTAAGCTTTGTTTCCTTCCAGCCTTCTGTCTTGCTCCTTCTTCCCTTCCCCCTCCCTCCCCTGACCCCCTTCTCACTGGAATATTCTCTCCTGATTTTCCAGTATCTGCTTGACATTTCAGATTCTCACACCAGAGAAATAACGTAGTATTTAAACACGCGTGTCTCATTTATTTCACGTAAGAGTATAGTCCTGAGGAGGAGCATTCTTTTAGTTAGAAATGTCCCACGCTCATCTTTCTTTATGGCTGAGCATTATTCCATTTTAATTTTAAAAACATGTTTTCTTTTTCCGTTCACTGGTTGGCATGCACTTGGTCTGCCCCCAAGATCTAGCTGCCACGCCACGCGAATTCTGGGGGAGATACTAAGAAGGGGTGTAGCTGGGCCAAGTGGATCCTCTAGCTTGAGTTTGCTGAGGGATCTCAACAGTAGCTGAGCTAGCCTGCACTCCCAGCAACAGTGGGGAGGGTTCCTCTCCTTCCACAGCCCCTCCAGCACTGGGTATTGCTTGGATTCTAGAGGACAGCCATTCTTCCAGGGTGAGGTGGAATCGCAGCATTGAATTCACTTTCATCGCCCAAATGGTCAGCGATGTTGAACATTTTCCATTTATTTATTTGCCATTTCTACTTAATCTGCGAAGTGTCTATTCATTTCAGATGCCCATTTTTGATTGGCGCTTTAAATGTGAGGGGTTGGTTTGCTTTCGTTCCTTATATAGTCGAGGTATTAATCCTTAGTCAGGACACTGGCAAAACTCTTCCCCACACTGTGGGTTGTATCTTCACTCTGTGATTTTCTTTTTCCTGTGTAAAGCTTTTATGAGCTCTCAGTCGTTGATTCTCTGTGATAGTTCCTGTAGGATCTGGGTTTTGTTCCTAAAGCCTTGGCTTCCTCAGTGTCTTTGGAGTTCTACCTGTGCTGTCTTCCAGCAGATTTCATGCTTCTGTTTTAATATCTAGATCTTTGATCCACTTTGAGTTTCCTTCAGTGCATGCTGAGTGACATGGTCTGTCTTTACTTTTTACTCTTTGGCATGTGCAGAGCCCATTTTTCAGCATCACTTATTAGAAAGGCCATCTTTCTTCCAGGGAGGGCATTTGGCTCCTTTACCAAAGGTAAGGTGGCTGAGCATGTTCTGAGCTGTATCTGCATCTTCTAGTCTGTTCTACTGATCCTCAGGGCTGTGGGGCCAACATGGAAGTGTGAATGTGCAGAAGAAGCTGGCTGGGCTGTCATGCCTCCGGTGCACTGAGCTGCAGCTAGGCCTGGACAGCACACTTCCTGCTGGTTCTGCAGCTCAGCTCTGTCCCTGAGTTCTTGATTTTGCTTATGTGTGTTTATAAGCACAGGATGGTGGCATGAGTTAGCGTGTGGGTGTGACGAGGCTGCCAGCCCCTTGTGGATCCCTTCCAATTTGGAAAGATCTGTGTTCCTACTTCTTCCCCAGCACTGGTATTACAGGTGGGCACTGCCATGCCCAGACTGGGCTCTTGGCTCAGCATGCCCCGGGGGTGGGGCTAATGTAGCATGAGGGGCAGGGATCTAATCCTGGTCCCCAAGCTTGCCAAAGCAGGTGCTTAGTCTGCTGAGCTATCTCACTGGCCCTAGATTTCATTCTGTTCATTTATATTTTTTTGAAAAAGAGATTGATTCATGTATTTATTTGGTACAGGGTCTTGCTGTGCAGCTTGGACTCACAGTGATCCTCCTGTCTCAGCTTCTCTAGTGCCAGGATTACAGGTACATCTACTTTTGGAGGCTGGCACAGCATGGGGTACCAAGGATCAAACCCAGGTCTTTGCATTTGCCAGGCAGGCACTTTGACCACCAAGCTGTTTCCCCCGCCCTTCATTCTGTTCTTTATTTAGACATTGGTCTTCTCATATAAGAGAAACCATGCCATATTTAGACTTTGCATTATGATCCTAACATACATACTTTTCCTACAAATGACTCAAATTTGTATCTTTTACAGCAGAATAGCATCCCATTGTGAAAACTTTTTCCCTGTTCACCAGCTGATGGATGCATCGCCTGTGTCTGGGTTTCAGCTGCTGTGCGTCATGCTGCTACAAACACTGGCATGTGCATGGCACCGCACCAGGAGGCCTTCAGCTCTTCCAGGTAGCTCTCCAGGAGGGCAGTGGCTGGGTAGAGTGGTACTTCTAGCTCTGTGAGCCGTCTCTGTACTGATTTCCATGGTGCTGGTGCCAGTTAATACCCCAGCCCCCCAACAATGTAGGAGAGTTCCGTTCTCCCTACAGCCTTGCCAGCACTTATTATTTGACTTTCTCAGTGAGAGTTGTTCTGTATAAAGATGCAGTCTCAGGGTTGCTCTACTTTGCATTTCTCTAATGGTAAAAGACGCTGAACATTTTCTCAATGTTCACTGATCAGAGGTCATCTCAGAACTGACTCTTCATTCCAGGGTTTTAATTGTGTCTTATATGTGGGGAATCTAATGTTTTTCTTTTCTATATATTCTAGATAGTTTTCCTCAGCCCAAGGAACAGCTGACAAATTTTTTCCTTCATTCCGCTTTACTCTGTTGTTTCCTTTCTTGCCTGTGCAGGGTTTTGATTTGATATGAAATTCTAATTGTCAATTTTCGGTTATTTCCTATGTAACTGGGGCTCTGCTCATAACATCCCTGCCAAATCTGTTTCCATTTTGACACTTAGATCTTCAGACCATTCTGATTTTAGATTAGCACACAGTGAGACCTGCAGGTCTAGGTTTGGTCTTCTGCAGCTGCCCAGCCGTTCTCGGCATCATTTATTAAAAGAGGCTTCTTGGCCACCATAAATTCTCTGGTCCCTCACTCAAATGCCAGACAGCTGCATTGCTGGGTGCTCCTGGGTCCTCTGCTCTGTCCCACTGGTACACAGATCAGGTCTTGTGCCAATACCATGATGCCTTTACCACTTCAGTTACGTAATACAACTTGAACTCCAGGCCGGTGACGCTTCCTGGCTCATTCCTGCAACTTGGGCCTGCTCGCACTATTCTGGTCTCTTCTGGTCCCACATGAATTCTAGCATGTTTTCTGTAGTTCTGTGAGATGCGGTTGGTGTTTTGCTTCAGGTTGCACTAAATCTGTGTATCAGCTTGAGGAGCGGGGCTGTTTTGATGCTGGCTCTGCCTACCCAGGAACAAGGGCGGCATTTCCATTTTTTCTAATGTTGTCTTTGAGCTGCTTTTTCAGAATTCTGCCCACATAGCTGCCATGGTACCATGTGACTCAGAACTGCCCTTGCTTGTCCCTATAATCAAGAGATGCTCCCACTGCAGAAGCCCAGTCCCTCCATTGGGTGTTCTGCACTCTCAGCTTCTTCTTCCTTTTTTGGCCAAGACCATGTGATCAGAGCCCCACCTCTTATGATGGGCCTCAGTCTGCCTGGTCAGCCTAGGCCACTGCCATCTTTGGGAAATCCCTGCAACTTTCTGAACAGGAGTGCACATCAAAGACTTGGCTTTTGGTATATTGTGGCAGTGTGTGTGTGTGTGTGTGTGTGTGTGTGTGTGTGTGTGTGTGTGTGTGCATGTGATGCAAAGAGGAGAATGCAAAAGCAGGCACATGGACCTTAGTTGGATCTGTAAAAAGATTAAGAAGAATTCTAGTAAAAACATAAATCAGGGTTGGGGAGATGGCTCAGCAGCTTAAGTGCCTGCCTGGCAAGCACAAAGTCCTGAGTTCAATCCCCAGTACTAAAACCAACAAACAAGCCACAACAAACAAGCAAACATAAAACAAAGTTCTATAATTACCATTTCAATGAAGGCTGCCCCCAGAACCTCACTGATAATTCTTCAGTTCTTTTTTTTTAAGAATTTATTTTTTATTTTATTTTTATTTTTTCTTGTTTCAGAACTTTGTTTGCTTATTTATTTATTTTTATGGCCAGCTCAGCCTGCCCTGAGGTCAGGGCTGGCATAGCATGTGGTGCCGGGGATCGAACCGCGGTCCCTGCAGCTGCCTAAGCCTTCCTAGGCAGGCGCTTTAGACCACTGAGCCATCCTTCCGGGCCCCAATTCTTTAGTTCTATACAGAGTTCCTTAGAATGAGAACCACAAATGTCAGGTTGGTACATTTCATCTATGACAGTGTCTCTTCTCAGGAAATGAAAGAATGACTCAGGTAAACCCTACAGTAGCGGATGTTTTAGCTGCAGTAATAAATGTAAACTTTGATGCCTTTAAGTGTCCCGAAGATGGCCTGTGCTTGCATCTCTGAGTAAGAGGAACCCTTCTAGGCACAGGCCTTTAAAATGCAGGATGCCCTGAGGTGTGGCCAACTTCCTTCACATAGAACTGAGATCAAAGCCCTCAGGGAATGGTGCACTGTCAGAGCTCAGAGAGCCAGCCCACCACCCACAGAAAACCTTCACTTTTAGATAAAGAAAACGAAGCCCAAAGGGTTAGGAGACTTCTTCTAGTGACAGTTCACAGAATTATGCACATATAAGGATATTTTTCTGAAGTTCCAATTTATGTTCTACTTTCAGTTTCCATTAAGACAAAGCATTAAGTTATTGGAGCATAATCTCCCATTTCTGAGCCACTTCCTAATGTTAGGGTAAAGAGAAGAACATGATGCGATAGATATTCTGAAATGGATTTCAATCATCTTAATTAAGTTTTAGAATCTTAAACTCATTAAAGGATTTGGCTTGACCAAAGGCAGCAGCTTCCAGGGACAATGGGCTCTACCACAGTTGAAAGAACCAAATTCTACAACAGTTTGTCATTTATTGTGCGACCTTTGTGAAACTGCCAGAAGCTGTCTGTTCCAGTACTCCCACCGGAGACAGAAAGGGTCATAGGTGCCTCCATGGTCTAAAACTGTGAGACACAAGACAGGAGCCAGATAGCTTTGGCCACTCCAGCTTGACGAAACTGAAGGAATTAATGAAAATCTATGAGCTCCTAGCCAGCATCTTTTCAGAGTTGAGACTTCCTTATTAACATGCGAATACTGCAGCAGTGCCATAGAAGGCGTGATGGTGATGGACAACACAGCTTCAGCAATGTCTTCATCACTTTTCTGGCTGCTGAGATTTAGTACCTGGCACCCACAATTCTAAGGAGCAAAAGTTCACTGTTGCTCACAGTTTGTAGAGCTTCTAGTCCACAGTCTGCTGGCTCCGAGGAGGCGGGTATGAGAGCAGAAGGGCACAGCAGAGAAGAAACAGTCCGTGGCAGGGAGGGAGGGAAGAAGAGTGGGATCGTGGAGGAGGAGGGACACGGGGGCATTCCCTCCCCAGCTGCACCACAGTGAGCCACTTCTTCCCAGCAGCTCCACCTACCAATATCACAACCAGCTAAAAACCCATCCGTGGAGGAACCTGGAAGTGAGTGTCTCTCACTTGTGACCCGGTCACCCCCCCCTCCCAAAGTCACATGTATAGGTGCATATGACTTTGGAGGACATTTTAAGGTGGAAACCATAACAGTTCATATGTACATTTCCTAAGACACAGAGCTCCCCAACCTGTGAATACATTACCTTACATGACCACGGGCTTTGTAGATGTAATTTAAGATTAAGATTTCTAAAAAGGGGAGATAATCTTGGATTATCCATGTGGGACCAACATTTTGACAAGGAACATTGTAAAGGCAGGCAAGAGTGCAAAACACAGAGATGGTGATGGAAGCCGGGGTGGGACTGAGGTAAGATGAGCCCAGGAGTATAGGGCCCCCTATGTGGAAGAAGAGGGTGAGGCTCCCAAGAGCTCACAGAAGGGAGGTGGCTGTCAGCATTACGATCTCAGCCCCTTGAGGCCTGTTTTGTTTCAGACCCCTAGGTCTGCAAGACACAAAACTATGTGAAGTCTGTGATAATCTGTTCTGGTATCAAAAGGAAGTGAGTAGAGAAAGCCACTGTGACAGATCACTGAAAACATGGAAGTGGCCTTGTGGCCGGCAGTGAGCAGCAGCTGGGACAGCTCTGAGACATGCAACAGCAAAGGAACAGGCCTACCCAATATGCCACTACGGAAGTAGGGGTGCGAATGATGCTTGGGTGGGGCTCCCAGGGAGGCGAGGGCCAGGGAGAAAAGCCTCAGACCACAGCAAAATACCCAGCTACACACTGGGGAGCAAAGGGATGCCAGACTCCTGCTGGTGAGACAATAAATGCATAGCAAGGCCCTGAAAAGCACAGAGAAGAAGCTCTCTACCACACAGAGGCTGTAGCCTTGGCTGAACTGTGTCTACGGTTCCATGGAGTTAAAAAATTAAAAGCCCTATAAACTACTGCAGAGGTTAAGTAGCATCCCTCAAAAAAAAGAAGGGATAACTTAGTGGAATGCTTGCCTAGCAAGTGCAAGGTCCTGAGTTTGATTCCTGGTACCACCAAAAAAAAAAAAAAAAAATCAAAGGCCTCCCCTGGTGGTTTGTACTTGTCACTTTACCTAGAATAAAGGTCTTTGTAGCTGTGAATCAGGTTCTTAAGAAGGGCAGGACTCAAGTGTACACACATGGGCCTTTATAAGAAGGAGAATTGTGATGAGATACAGCACAGCAATGGCAGGCTGGGTGCAGAGCCTGCTGCGTGTGTCAGCCTGCAGGCGGAGGCTGAAGCCTGGGCCACGGAATCTGGCCATGAGACTCTGGACACTGCATGGAGCCCATGTTGGAGCCCTGGGTGGTATGAGGCGGTTGAGGCTGGATTTTGCCCCAGTAAAGCTCATCTGGGGCTGACAGCCTCCTGAATCTTAATACCTCTGAGAATAACTTCATGTTGCTTGATACCAGCAGGCTTTTGGTAATCATTTGTTAGAGCGATAATAGGAAGCTGCTGCAGTGGTAAGATCTGAGGCATGTGTGAGGCGACTTCCAAGGAAAGCAATTGGGGCATGGCTTGTTTTCTTTCTGCTTATCAGTGTGTGTGTGTGGTGGGGGGTGCACAAATCCTACATCACCACTGGTAGGAATTCAGCTAACTCTGCTCCTCCTCTGGAAACACCTCCTGACTCCTCCCCGATGCCAACCTTTGAATCACTGGAGACTTCTCTCCTATGCTCTTTCCTTCTTAGCAAAGCAAAGCAGCCTAGCTTATTCTTTCAAGACAAGAATGTCCCAGGGCACGCCTTTCCCGCTAAACAGTCACTGATGATGTCACCAGCATTGCTTGCACACCTTTCAGACCAGGTTGATTCTCCAGGTAAGATAACTGCAGTTTGAAACACGGAGCAAAACATTTTTCTCAAGTTCGTCCACTACACGGAAACGTCACTTAGCTGAATGCGTTCACTGGTTAGCATGGAGCGGAGCATGCTGGAGCCAGCGCCTCAGGCCCCTGCCTCCTGCCGACCAACCATGGAGTACCTGGGCGGCACTCTGCGGCTGCCCTGGGCCACTGCAGCTGTGCCTGGACAGATCAGCACTGCGGGCCTCGTTCTCTACCTCCAAATTAACCCTGGCTACAGCCAAGCCCACATCAAGGGTTTTGTCTGTGATAAAGGAAAGACAGATGCCAAGTGCAGCCGGCTCTGCAGTGGGGCTGGGGTATCCGGAGGATCTAGTGCCACTGACCCACTTCAGGCACAGCAGAGTGCAGGCCCAGTGACGGGTGATCAGGTAGAAAGAGCTGAACACGGTGTATAATCTGAAAGTTTAAAGTATTTCCAACTCAACTACATTAAAATGATTCATGTTTTGGTTTGTAAAAGAGTACAATACTATACTTGAAAGTCTTTTATTGAGATAACATAACTATGTTCTACCTAGAAATTATCCCAAGGTTTGAAATTTACAGTTCAAGATTTCATGAGCTGGTTGATTCATCAGTGCGCCTGAATAAAATGAGGACACACATGAGCACGGCCACCAGGATCCTACTGGGCTGATAGAGCTCACTAAACTTGGGGCTGTTCATTCATGTTTTCAGTCTCCTTCAGCCATGGGAAAGATGGCAGCAGCTCTTATATATGTTGGGGAAATTGTGTAAATTTAATAATTTTTAAAAGCTACCAGATTCTAGGGCCTAAATTCTATTGACCCTATTTTAATTAATCTATTTATTTTTAATACTTACATCTTTAAAGAAGACACTGTCATGATGGATGGGGTAGAGGAAATATTTCATTTTGTTTTTTATGTGTGTTAATCTACCCAGCAATAAGCAAACATAAAGAGATCAGACGTGGAAAAATAAATGTAAACCTGAACAATAAAAAGTTGCTGCAAGAGAGATCAGAACACAGATGCTGAGAAATGTCTTTCTTAAGATGAAATTCAGAGCTCAAGCATTTCTTTACTCACAGAATCCAAGGCGACCAATATCATAAAGCAGAGGAAGCCAGGGGCACATGAGGTTGAGCTTCTAGTACTTAAAATTCCAGGGCCAGGATCCCCTATAAAAGAGCTTATTAAATGTATCTTATAGTATTAAATATTGAAACATCAGAGTAAGATGTGTAACAAAATGTGGCACACGGTAGATGCATTCAAGTATCTAGGGAAGAAGTAATGGTGGGATGCACAGGACTAGTAGCTCAAGGAACCCTACAATCTACCCATCTCTAGTTGTCCCCACAGAGGCTCCTCCCCAGGCAGCGGTGTCTCGAAGGTATGGAGCAGATCATCCTGGACATGGCAGCACCCCAGACTCTCCTCCAGACCCTATAAAGTGGGGGCAGCGTTTTTTTTTTTTTTTTGTCTTTTTGAGACAGGGTCTCACTATGCAGTTGAGGCTGGTCCTGAGCTCACTGTTGTAGCCCAGGCTGGTCTCAAACTCGCACGGATCCTCCTGCCTCAGCCTCCCGAGTGCTGGGATTACAGGCGTGCGCCACCACGCCCGGCTAAGGGGGCAGCGTTTTGAAACCTTCAGTTTCTGAGAGGTATATAAACCTTTCCTCTCCTAAGCTTGCATGTCAGGTATTTGTCCCAGCAACAAGAAAAAAGTAAGACAACATCCACGGGATTAATAAAGAAACTGGCAGGAACGATTTTATTTGGTGTCTTTTGGCATTTCAGAATTCCTTAAAAACCTTACGAAAGCTAGCAGGATGCTTACTATGGGAAACGTCTCTGTCTGAGCTTCAGTGGGAGTGGCTAGCAGCAGGTCAGCTGCCCCTGTCCTATCCCCAGCTCTCCAATGATCTCTGGTGCAGGCAGCTGGTAAGGGGCCCAACTCGGACCTCATCTCCAGGGAGGTTCGCTACTCCCTGTGGTCTGTCTGGGCCTCAGGGGCTAGCTCAAGGACTTGCCGAGGTTTCTCCTACATTGGAAAATTTCTAAGCTGCATGCAATGTGGTTAAAGGCAAACATGCTGCTACAGCCAGCCACAGAGAGGCAGACAGGCAAGGGTGGAGCAGCCTGGAAAGAAAGTTCTGTGGTGCAGGTGCATGGTGAGGGCTGTGAAACTTCCACAGATCCAGGGAATTGTGAAAGACCGGACACTTACTGAGCAGAGGCCCAAGAGAGCCAAAGCTGTCCATCCCTGGATGGTTACAGACTCCGCACAAGCAGGAAGTGCCATGCAGGACTCAGCTGTGCACCACCTGGGCGAGGGCCATAGAGGTGCTCAACCCCTGTGCAGACTCTGCAAAGGCAGACATGGTTCAGGGGATACGGCTTCTATTGGGGGGTGGTTTGGTTTTGGCTTAAAAAATTTAAAAATCTGTCAAATAACTGGCTGGCCATGCAGCTACAGAAATAGTGGCCCACGTGACAGGCAACTTAGCATTTATAAGATTGGCTTTAAAACCTCTCTAAGTGTCTGACACCCACAGCCAGCATCCTGGGTGTGGGAGTGTAGACTTTCCAGAGCACATGATAGTAATTGAAATGCCTAGCTTATGTTAAAAAATTAAGACTATATTTAAAAAAAAGATGAAAAATGGCAGAATCCATCCATCAAAACACAGAGACACTGTACTTCCTAGGAAGCACGAAGTTGATGCAAAAATCAAGTTTTATGAATGATGTAAATCTGACATCTAAGACTCATGGGGATGTGCATTCTAATTAAAAAGCCAGAAGCCCATGATAAGGAGCAGTTTGAAGGCAGCAGCCAGAGCGCTGTAGCTCACACAGGCAGGAGCTTACATGAGGTTAGCAGCAGGTGGGTGTCCACCAGTCTTTACGCCAGCCACACGCTCACGCTAAGGTCCACATCTACAGGTGTCATGCATACTGGAGACCAGCAAGCCATTCATACATGTACTCCAATAACCACACACACACATACACACACCCCAGATCTCCACACCCACTCACATACCCTAGGCCTCACGCACATAGACATACACACATACAACAGGTCCGCATTCACACACACATATCCTCACACCTACTCACACACCCTAGCCTCACACACACATATCCTCACACACCCACCCCCCCCACACATACACATACCCACTCACATACCTCAGCCTCCACACACACACACACACATACACACATATATCCTGACACCCACTCATACACCCTGGCCCCTCTCTCTCTCTCTCTCTCTCTCTCTCACACACACACACACACACACACACAAACACACACACACACACACACAACAGGTCCTCAGTCACACAGACACACACATATCCTCACACCCACTCACACACCCCAGCCCCCCCCACTCCTATACAGTGTACCTCCTCTCCCACCAAGGTCCTCAGGGACGGTGCTTTCTCAGTTCAGTCACACACTAAGAACATGCAGATGCAAAGGGGTGGATGCGGGGCTCTGGGATGCAAGATCATGCCTGTGTATTGGGGCCGACCGAGTGCACTGCATGCAGAGGTGTCCCTAAGGGTGTATTCTCTGGGGCACTGCCAGGAGAGACTGGTGTCTGCCATGCTGATGTGAGCAACAGGTCACCTGCAGATGCCGTGGCTCGGCTCTCTCTACAAGTGGAGACTGAGCAGCCACGCAGTGGCTGAGGGTGGGGACTCAGGGTCCCCTGGAGCGCAGTTTGGTCTGTGGTTGATATCTTCACATAGCTGTTTCAGAGGTCACACAAGTGTGACGTGCTTAAACTGAATTCAGCTTTTCTCAGGTGCCCTCAAGAAAGCCCCAGTGCCTTCCAGAAACTCCTCCTTGGAGTCATCATCTTAGGAGGTGGTGCCCTCCACAAGACAGACATGAGGACTGTGACAACATCTGCCACACATCGCCTGGGCCAGATGCCGTCCAAATCCTCCAAGATGCCATGGAGCAGACTTGATTAGGTCTTCATCCCCGTGGTTGTGGTCCACCTCTTGCTGGAGTCTTCACCTTTGGGCTCCCGATATTCCTTGTAGACCCCTCCAGGCCACCGTACCATTCTCTCACAAGACAACAGATTCCTCAGTCCAAACTCAGTGTGCAAGGACACACTTCACACACCCGCCCTAGCTTCTCACCTCCTTACACACTCAGGCAACCCATTCTTAACTGGCCAATGCCACTGCATCCGGCTCACCAGAGAGACCCAGCAGTGTTTTCAGAGAACCACTTCCTGGCCTCTCATATTCCAAACCGAGGCCCCTCCTCAAGTCCATCCATGTTCTCTATCTTCTCCATGTGATAACAATGTCATGGTTATATTTTAAAGTATGTAGCCACTGACCTTATTAATACTGTTGGAGAAAGTTAGCTTCCACTGGAAAAAACAAAGTTGAACACTAACTCATTCTTACAAGTCTATGGTAACATTCAATCACTCACATTTCTAAAATAAGCATGTCACCATTGTTAAAAGATGTTGCATTCCATGAAATAACTTCCTACAAAATATTGTGAGTCCTCAGTCTAGTTGAAAGATTCCCTCAGCCCTGTGACCATCAATTCTTGGTATCTTCCCATATGGCACTGCCACACCACCTGGAGGTGCCTAATGCTGGTGTGTCTTGGTGTGTGCATGTGTGTGTGTGTGTGTGTGTGTGTGTGTGTGTGTGTGTGTGTATGTGTGTATGTGGGTGCATGTTAGCTCTTATATCAGGGTCAGTATAAGAAAAATAGGACCCTGCAGCAGTGTTGCTATCTCCTGAGATCAGGCTGGATTTTCAAAGGAGCTTTGTGTGGTGACATCAATGTCATGCAAATGTGCTGTTCGAGGCAGAAGCAACCTGACACATCTAGAGACTGCCTCAGATATGGCTAATAACTCGGGAAACTGAACTATGCACTTCCAACTTCAACTTTTTAATGTCATAGATGTCTGGTGGCTGCTGTATTAGACAGTAAGACTGTGGGGGGAAAAAGAGGGTGGCAAAAGCCTCAGGGTCCAGGCCGAGACTCTGCCCTGTCCTCCCTCTCCACCAAGGGCAAGCGACTGCCTGGCATTTGGGGGGAAATCGAGGAAGGCCCTCATCAGCCCCGCTCCTGCCCCAAGTGCTCCTCTGCGTCCCCACCCCTGTGCTCCTGGCTGGTGGTCAGGGTCTTCTTGGCCTCTAGGGCCTCCCAGTGAGAGTGTGTGCGACAGGAGACCCTTCTCCCTCCGGAAGGCCACTTTCGCAGGGGGCCAGCAAGGGCCGCTTCTCCCCTTGCCTGCCAGGAAGGAGAGGCTTTCTCCTTGGCCTGTGCAAGTGTGTCTGTCCCAGCACAGGCTCCTGGGCCTGGGGACGAAGCCATCGGGCTGCGTGCCCGGTAGAGACTGGGCAAGGACTCCGGACCGACTCTGGGGTGTTCCTGACCCTGCGGGCCTCGGTGTGCGCGGCTCTGCTGCCACCTCGCGGTGAGGATTCAGCGCTGCTGGCCCAAGAGCGTGCAGGCTCTTGGAGGTTACATTAAAGGGCCAGGCAGGTGGATATGGGAATCTGGGCTTCATTACTGCGTGATTTACCGTATATCCAGTTTCACCTACTTCACCGGGCTCGTCTGTAAGTCAGAGCAACGATGGCACGAGTTTCTTGGGCTGTTCTGTAATTCTGCAGAGTCATTGAATTCTATTTCGGAATCACCTGGTGCATAACGAGGGCCAGGGCAGGTTTTTCAGAGGACGGGCAGGGCAGTCAAGGGTTCCTTTCCATTCAAACACTGCTGGCTGCACAGAGTTTATGCTGCACTGTGGCTCAGGGCCGAGCTCCTGCACGGAGTTGGAGAGCCAGGCAGCCAGGGTTTCCACTGATGACCCTTGCTCCTACTGGAGAGTCCCAAGAACCTGGAAGGTGGCCCTTTGCATCCCGGGGCCTTCTCTGAGAAGGTTCCTGCCTAGGCAGAGGAGCCCAAGATGCCAGCTAAACAGGGTGCTGCAGGAGTCCTGCTTCTTTCTAACCAGGTAGAGGTAACAGCCTCAGAGGGCCAGCACCTTAGGACAGTGAGGGGTGTCACAGCCTCACAGCTCTAGGACCTCAGGACAGCAGGGGTCATAGCTTCAGAGGGCCAGGACCTTAGGACACTGTGGGGAGGTCAGCCTCAGAGGGCCAGGACCTCAGGATGGTAGGGGGTGTCGCAGCCTCAGAGGGCTAGGATCTTAGAATGGTGGAGGTTACAGCCTCAGAGGCCAGGACCTCAGGACAGGGGTCACAGTGACAGAGGGCCACGACCTCAGGACTGCTGGGGTCATAGTCATAGGGGCCCAGGACCTCAGGACAACGGGGGTCATAGTCATAGGGGCCCAGGACCTCAGGATAGCAGGGGTTATAGTCATAGGGACCCAGGACCTCAGATCGGCAGGAGTCACCTTCTCAGAGCCCCAGTGTGCTGGGACAGTCTTGTCACTGAGGATGAGCAGTCCTCAGGGAGATATGTGTCCAACAGTTCAAAAGTACAGATAGGCTGGATTGAATTGGCTGCAAGCTCTGTGGACCATGATCCTTTCCAGTGGGTCTGGAAAGATGCTGGCCATGCTTTCTAACCGAAGATGCAGAGCGATGCGTCTGCAATGCTGTAGGCAGTATCTTACACATATAGTCTATGCAGCAGAGCTGCACAAGATTGGCAGAAACCTAGGCACCAATTGGGCCAGTGCCGGTGAATTCTGGCACCTCCCTCCCCAGCTCAGGCCTGGGAGCAGGGCACAGTCTGGCTGCACACACCATATGAAGAGTCTAGGATGCCCTGTAGACCTCAAAATCTGTAGACATGTGCTCAGGTCCTTCATGCAAAATGTCACTGGGTGCATGTGCTACCCATCTGTGTCCTCCAGTACATATTTTTTCAGTACAAAAATTAAACCTAAGTCTTTCTCAGTGAGCTACATTCCCTAGTCCTTTCTAATTTTTATTCTTGAGATGAAGAAATACATGTATGTGTGCATTTGCACATACAAACAACCCAAGCACATGATACATGCCAGCAGATTAATGCTATTCACTTTTCTGATGTTATACTTTATGAGCTTCCGGTTTTCAATGTTTAAGTATGTTTTATTTCTTGCCATTAGAAAATAAATGTCAATTTAAAAATTGAAAGCATAGATCCGCTGGTTTATGAAAGCGTTTCTTAGAGACCAGCATGTGTGAGTCTGCAGAGCTGTGCTGGTGTCTGTCCACACCCTCTGAGCACCTGGCTAACACTGCTACCGACATGGGTACTATTTGCTTTAAATCCAGTAATCTATGAAGAGAATACATTCGACATAAAAATTTCCTTCAGTACTTCAGTTGAAGGAACCAAGCCAAGCACTGCACAAAGTAGGGCTGCTCTGCCATCTAGTGGCCGTTCTAGGGGTGCACAGGTATTTAGCAGTTCTCAGAAGGAGTCTTAGAAACTACAGCTCTACTGCTTTGAAAACAACATGTTTTCTGCTTTGTCTGCTTCCAGTCACTTCGTTGTTTAATCCATAACACATTCAGCTGTGTTATGCCCTTAAGTTCTTGTTTTCTTCTTTAAAGTTCTTATATTAGGGAGACTATA
>PVJA010033023.1:0-23882 GCA_004027025.1 Myocastor coypus
TTTTTTTGTCTCAATTGAATTAATTTTGCTCTAATCTTTATAATTTCCTCCTGTGTTTGGGCTTTTGATTTTGTTTGCTCTTCTGTTTCTAGTCTGTTTAGATGTTGCATTAGAGTATTTATTTGTTCCCATTGTGTTTTCTTAATATGTGAGTTTAGGGCTATAAATTTCACTCTTAAGAACTGCTTTCATTGCATCCCGTAAGTTCCAGTAGGTTGTGTTTGGATTTTCATTAAATTGTAGGTATTGTTTAATTTCATGTGTAACCCACTGGTTGCTGAGAAGGGTGTTGTTTAATTTCCATGTATTTCTGGGGTTCTTGTGGTTTCTTTTGTCATTCATTTCCAATTTCATTGCACTGTGGTCAGATAGTATGCATGGGATAATTTCTGTTTTCTTGCATATACTTAAGCAGGACCTATGGATTAATATGTGGTCCATTTTAGAAAATGTCCCATGTGCAGCTGAAAAAAATTGTGTATTCTGAAGTGTTTGGGTGGAACACTCTGTGTATGTCCACTAAACCCACTTGTTCATGTTCCTGTTCAGGTCTGCTACTTCTTTGCTAATTTTTTTTTGTTTGTTTGTTTGTTTACTTGACCTATCTTTTGGGGATAAAGAGGTATTAAGGTCTCCTGTTAAGATTGTGGTATCGAATATTAAGTTTTTTGTGTCCATTCAGGTTTGCCTTATATAACTTGCTGGTCCTTGTGTTCGGTGCATACATATTAATGAGTGTTACCTGTTCATCTCGAATTTTTCCCCTAACCACTATGTAGGAGCATTCTTTATTTCATTTCACCAAGCTTGGTCTGAAGTTTAGCGTGTCTGCAAACAAGATTGCTACCCCTGCTTTTTCTGAGGTGCTGGAGCATGTACTATTGTTTTCTAACCTTTAGCTTTTAGCCTATGAGTTTCTTTATGAGTTAAGTGCATTTCTTGTATACAGCATATGGTTGGGTATTGCTTCCTTAGCCATTCTGCCAATCCATTGTAGAGATAAGAAATTAAGAAGGGAAGAACAATAAACAAAGCTTAGGGTGAGTTGTAATTTGTTACTTAGGGATTTTAGAGAATTAGGATTTAAAAAGTGTAACAGCTTATCCTGATTGATGTCTCCACCTTTACTGGAGACACTGGCGATTATCCCCTCTCCTTTCTGTAAATCTTACATTGTATGACCTAAATAAAAAGGAGATGCTTGTAGAGTTCTGGGCTCACTTTGAGAGAGACGGATCTCAGTGAGACCTCTGAAGGTACATTCATCGGGTCTTCCTGTCGTTTCTTTTGGCTCCAGATCATAACATACAACAGTCTGTATCTTTTAATTGGAGAATTGAGTCCATTTACATTGATGGTTATAATTGAAATGTATTGACTTATGATTGACCTGAGTTTTACTTACTACAGTTTTCCTCTTTTTCTCCTGTGTTTAATTGGTTGCCTTATTTTGTGGTTCTTTCTGTTCTCATTTGTTGAGTTAGGGTCATTTTGGTCTCTCTCTAAAATTTTTTGTAGCATACATACCTTGTAGGGTTGGCTTTGACGTCATGAAATTCTTTAGTTGTTCCTTATCATGGAAGTATTTCATTTCTCACTCATATTTGGAGAGTTTTGCTGGGTATAACAGTCTGGGCTGGAATTTGTTTTCATGGAGGACTTGAAGCACTCTGCTCCATGTTCTTCTCGCCTTCAAGGTTTGTGAAGAGAAATCTGCCATTATTCTGATGGGTTTTCTTTTACAAGTGATCTGTTTCTTTTCTCTAGCAGCTTTTAGTATATTATTCTTCTGCTGGATTTCTGGTATCCTGACTATCATATGTCTGGGTGTGTTTTTAGTTGAGTTGATGTTATTTGGGGTTCTGTATGCTTCAGTTATTTTTCCTACTTGAGAAGTTTTCTGCTATTATTTCTGCCCATATTCTTTTTATACCATTTGTGTTGACTCCTTCTTTCTCATTGATTCCTATTAATTTCACATTGTTCATTTTTGCATCATCTTGCAGATGTTAAATTATTTTTTCCTGCATCCTGGTTGTTTTTAAGAGATCCTTTCTTACCTTTTCACTAGCTGCAACTGTGTCTTCAAGGTCTGAGATTCTATCTTCACTTTGGTTCATATGGTTTTGTCAGCCTGTTATTGAGATTTTATTTTCTTGTATATCTCTTTGAAACTATTTCTTTCCTATATTTGGTATCCATCATTTTTCTATTATCCTCTAATTTTTACCAATGTCTTCTTTAGTAGTACTGAAGTTTCTCATTATAGTTATCCTTTCTTTTTCTAGTTTAGAGATTATTTCTGCTGTGTTCTCTTCTATACCTTTCTGTAGTTGTTCCCCTCCTTTAGATACTATTAATTTAGAGAGGTCTTTTTTAACTTCAGAGGTTATTTCTGCCCTCGTTTCCTGTATACATTTCTGCAGTTGGTTTTCCACTTCAGAGTCTATTAATTCATGCATTTCTTTTTTTACTTCAGATGTTATCTCTGATCTGAGTGGCTCTATACATTTCTGCACTTGTCTGTCTACTTCAGAAGCTATCAGTTCAGAGATTTTGTCTACATGATTCCCATTTTCTTGTAAGGTAGTGTCTCCTGTATCTGTTACAGGTGGGCTTGGACCTGAGATTGCATTTTCCTCCTTGTCTGTATCATTCTGTATAGCAGTGACCTTTGATCCAGGGCTGTGTGCCCACGGGTTAGTCGTTCAGTCCAGGCTGCTGGGTCAGCTGAGATGCTTGTGGGTCAGGGCAGGGAGGCCTCACTCACTTGGTGGGACTCACTGCTGGATAGGCTAAGCTTGCATCAGGCTGGAGGTCTGACTCATGTGGCGGACCTGGTGCTGGATAGGCTGCACATGGGATGGGCAGGAGGAGGTCTCAGGAGGTCCTGAGGAGATCTCAGACAGCCTGAAGTCTTAGGTGGGCCAGAGGTCTCAGGTGACATACTAAGTCTTGATAGTCACTTTACATTGGCTCTCTGTCTATCTTGCAGTAGTAGCTATAAAGCTGCCAGTCTTCTGAACACAGATGCAGGAACTGCTGAAAATATGACTTCTTTTCTCTCTGCTCTATTACTATAGAGCTTCAGATTCATGAATGTATTGTGGAGGCAGATCTAAGCAGATTTTTCTAGTCCTAGCTTTGGTAAATTTTCTTTTACAAACTCATAGCAGTGTGAAAGGCCACAAAGAGGCTGTTAGTACTTAGATGTTTTCTTCTTTCACCATGAAGGGTCACTCAGCATCTTGTAGCACAAAGGAATTTATTTCCCTGGAAGTCTAGCATAAGCAAAAGCTAAAAAAGACTAGATTATAGCACTGCTTTGCTTCAGGGTGTTACAACATGTATTTATTGACGTGGTGCTTGCTAGATTTTTTTCCCCAGGAAATATAGTGATGAATAAAATAAAATTCTTTCCCTTATGAAAATAGCAAGCAAACAAATATATAATATACCATTATTTCTTTAAAGAGTTGATGGAAAAAGTAATGCAAAGTAGAGAGTTAAAGAGCGATGGGGCTGCCAGTGAAGAGATGTGAAGAGATGACCTGTGATGCGAGAGAATTACAAGCTGGGAGAGTGAGCCCCACGAGCATCAACAGAAAGGGAAAACTCAGCCAGATAAACGGAAGAGTGCCTGCAACGTCCACAAAAGAGCTTGGCTTCCTTGAGGAATGGCCACAAGACCAGTGTGTCAAGAATAATGGCCCAAGAGTTAGTCGAATTTGGTGAAAAGCTTCAAAACATAGTACCAAGAAGTTCAATAACTCCTATCCAGACAAATAAATAAAAGCATACCCAGGGACATTGCAGGGAAATATCTAGAAAGCAAAGATAAAAAAGAGAAAGTTAAAAAAGGCAGAGAGAAGGAGTCATGATGCACACAGAGGGATAGTGATAAAGTTATAGCTGACGCCACAAATCTAAGGACAGAAGGCGAAGAAGCAATGCCTTTAATGTACTGAGAGGAAAAAAGGCTAAAAATTGCAAATGCTACATCTACTAAAAATATCCTTCAAAAAGGAAGGTGAAAAAGTATATTTTCAGAGAAATGCAAACTGAGAGAATTTTTTTTTTATCAGATTACATTGTAAGAAATGCTGAAGAAAGTTCTCTAGGTAAAAGAAATTGACACCTGCTAGGCATTCAGAGGAAATGCCGAACACTGTGAATGGGTAATGTGAATGAAGACAAAAAACAATTTTTTTCTTACTCAATAAGTATTTATGTGACAAATAGCTAAAGAAAAATGGTGATAATGCAGTTTAAGATTCACAGGAAATAATAAAAGTAAAATGTAAGAGTAGCATAAAGGATAGGAATTTAAATAGGATTTTAAAAAAGATTCTTACATTACACATAAAGTGCTATAATATTAACAAATACTATGAATGATTATTCCAACTATTTTGTTATGACATAAATTTAATTTCCTGCAGAAACACAAAACAGAGACACAAAATCATGTCACAAATGAAGTCATGTATTTCTTTCCTACATAAGTTTTTGGTAGTACAAAAGCTTTGCTCTCAAGACCTGTTGTGGATGATGGATACTGATGCAAACTCAGCAGCCTCTGAAAGGACCAGGTACCTTCCTGTGATGGTCCAGGCTTCTAGTATGCCCTGGGGCCTGTGGCTTGCTCACGTCATACACCACATCTAAACTTTTGGACCACCCAAGGATGAGGAGGAGGTATAGGATTGATCCAGCAATAAATCTTCAACACATTCAGCATCTTCATTTTCTTTACAGATCTGGCTGCTGCATAAGATACAGTTTGAAGTAAGGGGTCTCTAGTTGTGACAGCTAGTTTTATGTATCAACTTGCCTGGGCCATTGGGTGTTCAGAAATATAATTGTTTATTATTCTGTGAAAGTACTGGATGAGATTAACATTTGAGTTTGAAGAGTGGAGTAGTCCTCCCCTAAAGATAAGGGAGGACTAATTACTTAAAGGCTTGAATAGAACAAAAAGGTAAACCACTCTATCAGTACATTGGTAGGCAGACATTCCTCCTATCTGATGAATTTGAAATAAGATGTTGGTTTTTTCTTTCCTCAGACTTGAATTGAAACACCATACTAGAAGGAGCCCCTTCTAGTCCTCATGTCAGGCCAACAAGTTTATATTTGTAATCCCAAAATATGTTATTGGAATCCCATCAAGTTAATTCCAACCTACTACTTCCAGTGCAACCCATAGCAAGAAGAAAGACACTGAAGCATATTTATAGTTATGAGGAGGAAAGTGCCCCTAAGTCCAGCCATAGTGATGACTATCTGGAACAAAGGCCTTGACCCAAGGCCAAACTTGGGTTTTATTCAGTCATGAAGGATGAATGGATGAGGATGAGTAACTGAGAATTGTGGGAAGTAGGTGAGTACTGTGAGCTGAGCTAGGTAGGTGGTCTGCACTTACCTCTGTCATATGCAGAGAGAAGGAGATGCAGAAAAAATGATTTGCATTATACTATTGAAATAGTATCTAATGTTGTGGGGTCTAGTGCTTCAGCTCTGATGTATAACCATTCAAGCCCCAGGAAGTCATAGCCTCTATCTCAAGACTCGATCCCAGCTGACAGTGTGGAGCATTGACTCTGTCCTGTCTCAGCCTGGTTTATAGAGCAGTAGGTGTGTGTTATCAGGGACTTATGAGTGCCATCTTCAAAGACTACCACCAGCACCTGGGGTAGACCAATATGCATTGCTTAAAGCCTATTGAAGGGATAAGGAATACTCCTAGCTAGCTCTGTATATATCAATACATAGAAATAGGGTGAGGTACAGCCAAAATGGAGACAACTGCTCCTCTTTTAAGGAGTCACCAAGGTGGTCCTCCACACCATACTGTATTCTTCCTGGATCTTGAGGCTTCTAGTCTTTGGACTGGAAATATAGTGCTATTTCCATAAACCTGTAGCTTGCTGACTACAGATCTTAGATTTTGTCATTCTCCATAATTACATTAACTAACTCTCTATATATAGACATTCTGTCTCTGCAGGGTCTTTCTGTCTCTGTATAATTAAAAATAAAATGGACTGTGCGGCATTTAGTCCCAATATATAATCAATGGGGGCATGAGGCCTGGAACCATAAGGTTTACGTGGTAAAAAATCCAAGACTGTTAAAGTCAGCTGAATATTCTCCACACAGAGTGTCTCTTTGTCCTTTGGATAATATTACAAATGAAAATGTACTGTGCTTTACTCAAAGACATAGTCAAGTACCATTACTCAAGTACTGCTGATTTTAAATCTCCTATTATTTGTACAATTTCCATAGAAACTGTAAAATGTAAACTCACTTTTCATACAGGTTTTTGGAAAACAAACTCAACTTGACTTTTGAATGGTCAGCACTGAAATGGAATATCTTTTTAAAGTTTTGTCTGGAAAAAAAAATTTACCTGATAGATAAGTTATTGGTTGGATTCCACAAGCAAATGTAACCTTGCAAAAGTACAAACATAGTGTAGAACAAGAGAAACACTGTAAGTGCCCTGCATTGAGCACACTAGGATTCACATTTGATTTGTCAAGCTTAAAAGTGAATTAACTTCTTGCTCTGGTAGGATTTATGTTAGTCATAGCATGTATCATCCTCCCTTGAGTAGGGTGGAAGGAGAGAATGGTTAGTATCTCTGAAACCGACATTGGAAAGAATTATGCCTACAATAACACTATTTTCTGCCCCCAAAATTAGGTCACATCAATAATGGCTTTTAAAAAGTTAATGTAAACTCTGGTTTGATAATAATTGAGTAACTTATGTAACCATCATAATTATCTATCTATCTATCTATCTATCTATCTATCTATCTATCTGTCTGGTACAAGGTCTCACTATGCAGCTCAGAAATACTAATCCTCCTGTCTCAGCCTCCCCAGCATGCTGGGATTACAAGTCTACGCCACCATGTTCAGTCTCTGTGGTCCGAACAACAGCAAAGCATGTGGTAATGGGAATCAAACCTAGGCCTTGCACTTGCCTGGCAGGCACTTAGACCACCAAGCTATCTCCCCAGGCCCCATTATGTTTTCATGTTGCTAAATACCCAGCTTTTCAGATAAATCACTTACCTACGTCACTTAAATGGCTGTAAAATTTAGTAATTTTCAGAATATCCTAATGTTGTACAACCATCACCACTATGTAATTCCAGAGCATCTTCATCCTCCCCAAGAGCCTCAAATATTAGCAGCACGCCATTTTCCCCCTCTTCCTCATTCTTTGGAGCCACTCATCAACTTTCTGTGTGTTTTTGTCTGTTTTGAGTATTTCAAAGTAATGGGATCTTAGACAATGAGATTTTCTTTTAATATCTAACTTCTTCATTTGATCTATGTGTCTAGACTTTCACTATTACCATATTCATCTTCATTTCTGTAACTCAATAAGAAGTCCTAAAAGCAAGCAGAGGAAGTCTTCAAACTTTAGCGTGCTTTTTCAGGCAGGCATTTACACTGCTGAGTTATATCCCCAGACCAGGACTCTTTTTCAAGAATGATGGGAGTGGGAGATGGAGCGCTGCAGGAGAGCACTTGCCTTGCATATGCAAGGCCCTGGGCTCAGTTCTCAGTACCAGACTCCCATCTCTTCTACCCCCACAACTACTCTATGTCTTTAGTATTTTATACCAATTTTAGAATCAACTCAAAAAAGATACGCTGGGATTCTGACTTGGTTGCAATTAACAGATCTGCTTCAGGAGAAATAATACTTGAATAGCACAATGAAGTCCTCCATCTGCGAGTATGGGAGAGCTCGGCAGCTGTCTCAGGCTGTTGAAATTTCTCTCTCAACCTCTTAATAAATATATATTTTCAACCACACGTGTCCATATTTATTTTAGTTTTTAAAATATTCTTCCAAATGATATTATTTTACACTTCCTTTCTACTTTTTGTTTGTAGAATAAATAAATGCATTTGATTTTAGTGTATTGGCTTTGTAGTTGACAACCTTGCTAAATTAATTTGGCAATTAGTTTGGTATTTAAAATATAGTTATGAAGATTTTCTATATCTTCATTCATTCATGTTGTTTGTGAATAAAGGTAGTCATAATTCTGTGTGTGTGTGTCCAGCTCACCTAGCCCTGGAGGTGAAGCTGGTGCAGCATGTGGTGCTGGGGATCTAACTGCAGTCCCTGTGCTTCTCTAATCTTGCCTAAGCAGGTGCTTTAAAACCACTGTGCTATCTCACTGGCCCCCACAATTCTTTCTTTTCAGACTTTCTGCTTTTTTTTTTTTTTTTTTTTTGCATAGCTTAGAACACTAGTCTGATGCTAAGTATAGGTAGTAAGATTGGGATCTCTTGTTTCATTTCTGAGTTTAGGAGAAAGTACTTATTCTTTAATAAACAATACCATGTTAAATGTAGCTTTTTCACGATGTTATTTATCATATTAAATATATTTCTTCCTATCACCTTTTTACTGGGATTTTTTTTTTTTTTTCTTGATCACAGGAAGGTGTTGAAATTTGTCAAATGCCTTATCTACATCTCCGCAGGGAGGAAGAGGACAGATTCAGTTCATCTTTCCGTTATGAGGGAGCAAACAATGTGTACTCACCTGGCCCTGTCACTGTGTGTGGGCAACTCCCGGAAAGCTATGACAACAGACGAGGTAGCAGCGTGCCGTTCAGCAGAACCCACCAACCGCAGCCATCAGAATCCTAATCTCTGCCCCTCAGCTCACCGACAAAGCCAGTTTATTTTGGGATTTGGTCTTTGTGTGTTGGCTGACTTAGAGATCGCCATTTTTGCTGCACTGTATTACAGTTGTGCTTTCTATTTTCAGAAAAACAGCTATGCATATATCTTGTTCCATTTTATAGTTACTTTCACTTCCTCCATAAGGAATATTGGTTAGTTTAAACTTTGTCAAGTTTAACATTTATAATATGGACATTTATTTCTATTATCTTTATTGGAAATTCATTTTTTGACATAGCATTATAATTTTAAGATATATTTCCCTAGCAGACCAGAAGAGTTTAAAAATCTTGGAAGTACAAAAAGCATCAATAGATGCAGATTGGCCAGGCATGGTGGTGCATGCCTGTAATATCAGCACCAGGAGGCTGAGGCAGGAGGATCACTATATGATTGAGGCCAACCTGGGCTACAAAGTGAGTTCAAGGCCAGCCTGAAGGGCATAGTGAAACCTTGACTCAAGATATAAATCCAGACTAAAGCTTCAAATGCTTGGCTGTAGGTCTTATCTCATATCTACTCTCCCCAACTAGCATGTCAGTATGCCTTTAAACAAATAAAATTAATCACATAAATGAGTTTTATAGCAAAGTTCCAGAGCGCTCCCCTAAGACGGCAGAGGCTTATTGTAGCTCCTTCACTACTCAGCTGTACTTCTGGGCCATTTGAGCAGGACCGCACACGTTGGAAGGGCATAACCATGGTAAGTGGCAAGTATGGAGGACCGCCTGAGCAGCTCTCCTTGAAAGAAGAGTGACTGTCTCCATTTTGACCGAGCCTGACCCTATTTCCTTGTATTGATATGTACAGAGCTGGCTAGGCCTTCTCATTATCCTTTCAATTGGCCTTAAGCAATGTATAATGGTCTAGCTGAGGTGCTGGTGGTAGTCTTTGAAGGCGGCATGCGTGATTCCCTGATAACCTACACCTGCTGCTCTTTAATGTGAGCTGGGTGGAGAAAGGACAAAGATCCAGTTCTCTGGGCTGCTGGCTGGGATCAAGCCTGGAGACAGAGGCTATGACTTCCTGGGGCTGGAAAGATTACACATCAGCACTGAAACACCAGTCTCCTTGAAATATTATATAATATCTTGATAGCATAATGCAAATTACTTTCTGTGCATATCCTCTCTGCATGTGGCAGAAGTAAATGCAGACCACCTACCTAGCTTAGCTCACAGTGCTCACCTATTTCCCACAATTCTCAGTCATTCTTCCTCAAGCTATTCCTCCTTCACTGAATAAAACCAGGTGCAGTCCTGGGTCAACCTCTTTGTTCCGGAAAGCCATCTTTGTGGCTGGACTTAAGGCCCATTGGTTCCCCAGTAATTATAAATATGTTTTAGGATCTTTACTTTCACTGTGGGCTGCACTGGGAGGGGTAGATTGGAATTAATTTAGTGGGATTCTAATAACGTATCTTTGGGATTACTTCTTGGACTGAAAGGAAAACCTGGAGGGGATTCCTACAGTTAGTACTCCAAGAACCAAGCATTTTCTCTGTTCGGGTTTCCATCATAAAAATATCACAGACTGAGTGGCTTAAGCAACAAACATTTCTTTATCACAGTCCTGAAGGCTATGATTTCTATATCAAGGCTGTGGCAGGTTTGGACTCTCGTGAGGGCTCCAACTCTTAGTTCACCAGTGGCTGTTTTCTGGCCATGTCCTCACATAGAAGAATGTGCAATGCAGCTCTCTGGAGTCTTATTCATGTGGGCACTCATCCCACTAATGAGAACTCTACCCTCATGATATACTCAGTGTCCCAAAGCCCTGCCTCTTGACGCCAACACCCAAAGGGTCAAGATTTTGATATATGAATATTTTGGGGGGTACCCAAGTGTTCAGTCCATAACAGCCTGTCAAGCTTCTTCATGCTCACATGTCCTGAAGGGCTAGAATGTGGAGGGCTTTTAAAGCTCGTGTTTTTCAAGAAAAAATATTCAGGGGAAGTTGGTTGATTAGAAGGAGAAAAGCATACAAGGGTGTAGAGAAGGGCAGGCAGGGCTGTGACATATTTTCATTCATTATTTGGTACCAGTAGGCACTCAATGGACACTTGGTTATGAGGTGATAGAACTGGCACTTTTCCTTTATTAACAGTTGGCACTTTTTCAGGACTACATTTCTTTGTGGGAGAAATCATCACTTTATTTTGTCACTTGAAACAATGGTGGACATTGTGAATGCAGGAGCAGCAGCAATGGAATGAAATAGAGTCATCACAAGTGACCTCTGTCATGTGGATGTTGAAAACTAATAAAATATTTTATTTGTTGATAATTGCCACGAGTTTGAGGCCAGCCTGGGCTACATAGTGAGTTAAAGACTAGTCTAAATTACATGGGGAGAGTCTGTCTCAACACAAAACAAATAAAAGAATCAAAACAGTTGCGAAACACAAAAAAAGGGGTGTATGAATATAGTGACATATTCTATCATTAGTGGGCTATTTTCAGTTCATGAAATTTAAAAGAATATATATTGTAGCTTGAGCTCATATGTTTCTTTGTTCCTTGAAATGTTCAGATGCTGATTATATCCTGTTCATCAATCCTCATTGTAAGTTTAAAAGCTTGTCACTCCCTGGAATTTCTTTGTTAAAACTCAAGTGAAGATTTTCAATAATTGAGCCTTTTTTTTTTTTTTTTTTTTTTTTTTTTTTTTTTTTTTTTTTTTTTTTTTTTTTTTTTTTTTTTTTTTTTTTTTTTTTTTTTTTTTTTTTTTTTTTTTTTTTTTTTTTTTTTTTTTTTTTTTTTTTTTTTTTTGAGGATCCTGATTATCTTTTTGCATTTGCTAATTAATGGATTAATGGTCATGATTGTTCCTTTTTTTCCCCCTTCTGGTTTTCTATTGCCTTTCTTCTATCTGACAGGTTATAACTTGCTGCGTTTTACTTCTTGGTTTTTTTCTCCTTGCAAGCTCTCTTACTTATAAGCATGTAATACTTGCCTGGAACTTCTTTGTAATTACAGTCTATGTGAGCACAAATGCCTTCTGAACTTTTTATTTTTCACATTTCTGCAATGATAATAAGTAATACAGTCAAATTTAACTAAAGAATATCGAAAGTTCTCTAGAGCAGAACGTAGAATAATAAAGCATTTCATTAGTTTTCAACGCCCACACTAGAAATCTCACTTGCAAGAATTCTTTTTCATTTCATTGCCATGGTTCCTACATTCACACTGTCGACTGCCACTTCAAAAGTATGAAAATAAAGTGGTAATTTCAACTCTCTGAAACAAAGTCTTCCTTTCTGACCGGGGACCTCAGGGTGCTGCTTTAACTTAAGACGAATCCAGTCCCTGAAGTTCATGACAGTGCACATAGGTTAAAAGTGCAATTTCTTAACTATGGAACCAGGAAAGCAAACCCTTGGGAGCTGCAAAGCGTGGGGAAGGATACCACAGAGAAGCCCAAAAGGGAGTGAGGGAGGCCCTAAATCTGAATTTAGACAGGACCCTGAGACTCACAACAAAATAGTCTCAGTGTCATGATGCAGTACAAGATCATGAAGCACATGGACAATCAAGAAAAATCTCAGTGAATTCTCATGGGAAAATAACAAGGAACAGAATTTAACTCTAAGATTACCCAAATGTTAGAATTGACAAAGTCTTTAAGGCAGTTATTAACTATGATATGTTAAGTCAGGGCTTACCATGCTACTGAATGAAGATAAAGGTAGAAATTCTCATCAAATATATAAAAAGCATAAGATGAAAGAAAGCACTTATAATAAATGAAATAATATTATAATAATGTAAATAAAAGTCCTCTGGAATAGACTAATAGAAATTCAGGTGCTTGAAAATAAAATTATCCATAAAAACTTTAAAATATTTTCAACAGGTGCTGCCACTAAGGTAGTAGTTCTAAAAAACTCAAAAAATTATAACTATTATATACTTATATATGGAAAGAATAATCTCAAATAAAAATTTGCTATTATTTCCTAAGAAAGTACAAAGGAAGGTGTTATGGTTTGTGTCTAGATGCCCACCCCCGTCTTGGTTACTTTTGTTTCTTTGCTGGAACAAAACAACCAACACCTACAATTAAGGAAGGAAAGACTTGTTTAGCTGACAGTTTATGGAGGTTTCAGTCCTTACTCAGCTGCCTCCAAGACAAGGTGACACAGCACAGGGACAGCAGTTCTAGGTGACAGCAAATGTACAAGAGTGAAAAGGAGAGCAAGCCTCTCTTCCTCCCTTAAACTGTGAGCAGATGCCCCCACCTCCAGCCCCAAGATCAAGGCGACAATCACACCTTTCTCTTCCCTCCTGTGCAAAGCAAGGACTCTCGCCGCCCCCTTGCTGAGTTAAACTGCCAAACTTCTTAAGTTGACACAATATATCAACCCTAACACACCCAAAGCCTCCTATAGTCGTAGGGTTTTATTTGGAGGTGGCTAAATTTCCAGTGTATGATTCATTCATGATACAATGCTGGGGTTAAGGGTGGGTGATTGCTGCATCAGCCCACCTGTTTGTCATGCTGCCCTGTGCCACTCTGCCTTGGAGTCAGCTGATTATGGACTGAAACCTACACAAACTGTGAGCTAAATAAACTTGTCCTCCTTTAACTTTGGGCGTTGAGTATTCTGTTTTAGCAATGAGAGAAAAGTAATTAAGACACCTATGATAATTCTAGTTTTCTTTCTTTTTTTTTTTTATATTTTAGTACAGGTTCTCTAGGGTCTATAGGCTCTCACTACACAAAAGGACTTGTAATGGTTCACCTGTGTTCAGCCTTCCAAGAGCTGGGACTACACCGTGCATCCCTGCTCCCAGTCTCAGTTGCCATCTCAGTGCGCCCCAGGGGCTGGGCCTGGCATGGCATGCTAGGGATAGAACCCTGGCCACTGCATCTGCCTAAGCAGGTGCTTTAATCCGCTGAGCTATTTGGCCAGTCCCATTCTGGTTTTCTGATCACCAGCCAGAAGCTTCTGTCAAACTCAGTTTATAGGTTTGTACAGCTTCTCTAGCCCTCATCTCCTAATTCCTATTGTGAACTGGTTCCAAAAGTTCCTAAACTCAATGGTTAGGAAGACTTACAGCAATGACCTCACTTATCTTGTACCAATGTCTGTCTTACTCATTGTCTTCACAAAATACTCAATATCCACAAATGAAAGGAGGAAAGGCTTATTTATGGTTGCAGTCCATGGCCAGCTTGGTCCAAGGACAAAACAGCATGGCAGATGGGGACAGCAGAGGATAGCTGCTGATGGTATAGCAGTCAGGAAGCAGAGAGTAAAAAGAGGAGTAAGGGAGGAAGAGGTATCTTCCAGGTCATGGCCCCACTCCTAACAGCAAATCAGCTAGGAACTAACTCATGGATGGATGAATCCACTGGTGACTATAGTGTCCCTCTTCTCCAGTGACCTTCTTATCACATTAACTTTTGGGAGACACTTTAGATTTAAACCATAGCAATCCACTCCTGCTACTCAAAAAATCTCTCTCCATCTCTTTTTTTTTTTTTTTTTTTTTTTTGTCTTTTTGAGACAAGGTCTCGCTATGCAGTTGAGACTGGCCTTGAGCTCACTTTTGTAGCCCAGGCTGGTCTCAAACTCGCACCAATCCTCCTGCCTCAGCACCAATCCTCCTGCCTCAGCCTCCCAAGAGCTGGGATTATAGGCGTTCGTCACCACACCTGGCTCTCCATCTCTTTATGTATGATCCACTTAGTGTATCTCTCCGAATTGTCAAAGTTTTAACATTGCCAGTATTGCTGAAAAGTCCAAGTCTAAAGTCTCTTGAGGATTCAAGGAAAACTATTAGTGTTATGGTTTATGTCTAGTTGTCCCCCCACCATGTAGTCATTGGGGGGGGGGACTTCTATAGATTGAGACTTGACTCATGAGTCACTGGGATTGTTTTAGTACTGATGGGATTATCGGTCTGAGTAGGGCTGGGACTATGGGTGTGGTCTAGCATGGATATCCTAAGGCAGAGAGCCTGATAGGAATATAAAGAGAGACAGAGAGACAGACTAGAGCTGTTGCTCTCTGCTGCCCTGTTTGGTTGGCTACCTCTGCCACCTTTTTGCTGCTGTTCCACCGCCATGAACTGGATGTTCTCTGTCCTGCTCCACTCAGCCTTGGGCCAGCTGAATATAGACTGAAACCTCCATTAACCGTGAGCTAATAAACCTTTCCTTCCTTCATCTTGAGTGTCATGTATTTGTCCCAGCAACAAGTAAAAAGTAACTAAGACAATTAGGGATAAGCTCCTGTAAAAACTGAAAAGGCTGGCTGAGGTGGTGCACACCTATAATCCCAGCACTTGGGAGGTGGAGGCAGGAGGATTGATGTGAGTTTGAGACCAGCCTGGACTACAAAAGTGAGCTCAAGGCCAGCGTGAACTGCATAGCGAGACCTTGTCTCAAAAAGACAAAAAAACAAGACAAAACAAAAAAACTGAAAAGAAAGTCAAACCCTGCTGATATTTAATAGCACAAGGCAAGTATTCCCATTCTAAAAGGGAGAAATGTAGGTACTGAAAGGAATGGGATCAAAGCAAGCCTAAAACTTTAAATGCCATAATTCCATGTCCAACATATGGTATAAATTGTGGCAAGACATGAGTTCCAAAGGGTTTGAGTAGCCCCTGTCCCTACGATCTGGCCAGTTGTAGCCAGCAGGGCCTCTTTCTTATGTTGGCCCTGCTCAGTCTGTAGTTTTCTTCAGACATTTCATGTTTCTGGCTTCCCCAACTTTCTTTAGTCTCCAGTGCACTTTTGGATTCACTCTTACAGACTCATCAACTGCCCTCTGTGGGCATAACACATGGTCTCAGGGCTTCTTCTAAAAGCTGAGTGGAAGCCTTACTGACCCCACAAGTATTGCATTCTGCATGCCCATGAAACCAACACTGACTGGATAATGCAGAGGTCTATTGCCTGCTCATGTAGTAGCTGGGCTCCTTGAGTCAGAGTTGCAGAGGCCTCAGAGTAGAACAGATGGCTAAGCACTATAAAGCAAATCCTTGGGGTATAAATTTCATATGAAGCCCTAAGGTGTTGTGTGGGTCGGAAGGTTGCTACTAAAAGCACAAGCTTTCAAGAATTTATACTTGCTGTTTTATGAGTATGAACAAGTAAAGGGTGGGTTCTGGTTCCTGGATGGCACTTTACTATTGTTCTAATACAAAGTACTTCACATCTTTTTAACGCTAATATTTTCAGCAGTCAGTATCACTTTACGGGCATTTTCTGATGAAACTGCAAACTTTTAACATGGTTTAACTCTGCTGTTTGCTCGCATTTCTGACTACAAATCTGCTGAAAGCAGCAAGTAGTACCGATGAATGCTAATGTACCTCTGCAAGATTATTTAGTCTGACACCCTTAATCTCAGTCTCCCAAAAATTCGCAAAACAGCCAGAATTTCTGACAGAGCATAACACACATGGCCTGCAGCTCGGCTATGAAGGGAGTCCTCATTCCTGACTGAGATCTTCTATTAATTCACTTTTCTCATTCCTCTCAGAATTCTGGTCTTCTGAACTCTAAACAGAATCTCACATTAAGTTCAGTCTATAGCATTCTACAGTTTCTCTAGCTGGCATCTCCATACCTTTCCAAATTCTTTCCTTCTATGAACCGGTTCCAAAAGATTCGGAACATCATGGTCAGGTATATTCACAGTAACCACTCTACTCTTAATTCCAAAATCTGTCTTAATCATTCTCCTTGTTTCTATCATGTAATAGCCAACATCTACACTTAAAGGAAGGGAGGTTCACCTTGGCTCAGACTCACAGTCTGTGGGTGGCTTGTGCCACGGTAGAAACAGCATGGCAGAGGGACACAGCAGAGGAAAGCTGCTTGTGACCTGGGACCAGGAAGCAGAGAATTATGGGAGGAGCCAGGGAAAGAGATACACCCTTCCAGGCACTGCCCACAGTTACCACCTCTTTAAGGAACTTGAGAATAAACAAATTATTCAAAGAAATTTAAATTTTTAACATGAAAAATTATAGAATACTACTAAGGAAATGTTCATAGGAAAATTAAAATATTAATACACATAGAAAGATTGCAGATCAAAATAAAAAAAGAGGGTCAGCCAGATAGCTCAGCTGACTAAAGCTGACTAAAGGGTTTGATTCCCAGCATGCCATGCTGACCCCACCACTGGAGAACTCCAGATTTTGCTCTCTCTTTGGGACAGCTTACTGTCTTTTGCTTTTTTCCCCCCTACAAATAAATTATCTCCCTTTTTAAAATCTTTATTTTATTTATTTATTTGCAGTATTGGGGATTGAGCTTAGGACCCTGTCCACAAACACTTATTACACTGAGCTATCTCCCAGCCCTGTCTTCCTTTTTTAAACTCTGTCTCTCTAATTCATTATTGTTGCTGGGTAACAGCAGCGCTCATTGCAAATGCAGCAAAGGAGACACTATAAATAACCCTATTAACACTGTGTCTACAGATGCAACACCTGCACTGGAACAGAGCAATTCTTTGCAAGACACACACTGCCAAAAGGTAGCCAAGAAGGAATAGATAGTCATAGCAATTTTACATTGATTGGAGAAAATCCTGTTTCACCCAGCAAAGAAAAATTGGAGTGCAGATGACTAGTGGGTTATTCCAGTACTTAAGGAAGAAATATTATTTATTCCCTGAATCTCTGCTCATTCTATGAGGCCAATATCACTTGCCTGGGGAAAAGGAGGAAAAGAATTTGCAGGTTAACATCCTTTACGAATATAAACACAAAACTCTTCAACAACATATTAATCACTCAAATCCAAGTATATCTAAAAATGATACTATATCATTATCAGTGTGGAAGACTAGCCCAGGAACACCAGGTTGTTTCTACACAGGAGCAGAATGAACAGATTTCTTTACGGTGAGGGAACAATGGTTACTCTGATCACAGAGGTGGTTTCACAAGTCCATATATATTTTTTGAAACTCATAGAACCTCCACGCACAATGTTAATTTTAATGAATTTAAATTGACTTCAATTATATCCAAAATTACTCTTGTAACTTCCTTAAGTGTACCGAAGATACAAGACTCAAACCACAGGCTGTGATTACGGGAGCACCTTGCTGGAGAGTAGAGCCCTGTGAAATTTTGGAGAAACTTTTCTGCAACAATCCTCTGAGTCTGGCTAGAGTCAGCTGATCCCCTCAGTAATCCCTAATGCTATCCATACTGTGTTATAGGTAGGATTATCCAATTTGGGTAATAGAAGTACAAGGAACTTTGTCTGTAATAAGTGATGGTACTAAGGATCAAACAAGATAGAAAAGTGTAAAAAAATTAAAACTGGAAAAACTTCTGACAAAGGGAGAAATATAAAATAATTATAAATTCACTTTATTGCTGGCAAGTGCTATGTGCTAAGGGGGAACTCTTGCACCAGTATTTAGCAGAGACCTGGGCAATATCTTTATCTCTTCTGACATTTCCAAATTTTTCTTCAGCAAATTCTTACTACATTTAAAAGATTACTCCTAGAATCTAATTTTCTTTTTCTCTTTCTTTTTTCCTCCTCTCTTTCTTTCTTTATGAGGCAGGGTCTTACCATGTAGCACACATTGGCCTTGAACTCACTATGTAACTCAGGCTGGCCTTGAACTTGCAGTGATCCTCCTGCCTCAGCCTCCTGCCCACTGGGATTACATGTCCACTACCACAGCTAGCTGGAAGCTGATTTATTTGGGAGGAAAGAGTCTAGTCACGTTGGATCTTGGAAGCCAGAAAAAGTTTTCTGATAAAGAGCTATTTGTAGTTAATCTTATGTTTATTCACTTTCCAGTTAAGGTTTTTTTTTTTTTTTTTTTTTTTTTTTGGTATTGTGAATTGAACACAGAGCCTTCCAATGGAGTTAGAGCCCCAACATTTTTTTTGTTAATTTTGAGACAAGATTTGATAAGTCACAAAGTTGCTGGACTTGATTTGCGACCCTTCTGCCTCAGCCTGTCAAGAGTGTTGCTGGTGGTATAGTTAGAAAAAGCAAAGTCACTTCTTGCCCTTCATTCAATGCCACACCACCCTAATAATCATTATCCATGCTTCTGTGATCTGTACCATAGCAATTATCCAGGGTTAAGCTTAAGGAGTGCTCTGAGATATGGAGCGGTATGGAGATGTCCCTGTTCTGAGAGGAGATTCCTTTCTTCCCCATCCTAAATGAAAAATGGGTTCCTGGGAGAGGCCATGCAGAGAAGACTAGACTGGGGGACAAAAGGCTTTGGTTTTTTATGGGGACACGAGGAGTCCTGATAATCAGTTGGGCTGCTATTCAGTTGTCGATCTGCACAACGCAGAGAGTCTGCTTGGAGGCTGTGGCACGGGCCTCAGCAGGCAGGGGCCTTGTCTTACTCTTCTTTCATTGCTGGGACAAAAGCCTGACACTCAGATTAGGGAAGGAAAGGTTCCTTTAGCTCACAGTTATTGGAGGTTTCAGTCCATATTCAGCTGGCTCCAAGGCAGTATGACACATGGCACAGGGCAACATTTCATGGTGACAGCAATGAGCAAGAGCAAGAGCAAGATCGGGAAGGGAGGAATCGCAGCAGCTCAAGCAGCTAACTTCTCTTCCTGCCTTACACTGAAATGCAAATCACCTGCCCCAGGGCAGGTGCAGCACCCACACCTACAATAACCAATCACAAATCCCAGAAGCCACCCGAATGCATGAGACTGGGGGAACATATACACACACCATAACAGGTGTACCCTGAGTGGAGCAAGAAACAGTCTGCAGGGGCAGGGGAGAAGGCCCAGGGCAGGCAAATGCTTTGGTATGGCTGCCCATAGCAGAGGACCAGGATACATGAGCCTGGCCCAGCCCTGAAACATTCGCTTCTCTCTGTGGAATACTTGGTAGCTTGCCCTGCATGTGGGCAGCCCTTTGTTCATGCCAAGGGTATGAGTGATTTCCACGGGTTATGTAACAACATGAGTGCATCCTCTCCATAGGTGTTAGTAATTTTTCTTCTCTTTTTCAGATCCTCTCTCCCTCTCAAGGCTTTTATGCATGAGATTGTTCCATTTGTTTAGTTGCTGGCTGTGGATGATTCAAGAACACAGGGTTAAGAGGTATAGTGCCTTCTCACACAGAAAGAGAAGAACTGATTTATGCCAATGTCCCTCTTGTTGCCTTTTTCTCTGTGCCAAGCAAGGCCCTGGCAACAGCAGAGCTGACTAGCTGGCACATTTCCTTTGGTTCCCAAAGCCTGCTGGGTTACAGTTGTTGCTTCCTAAAGTAGCTTACTGATACTGTTTTCTCTCTATTTTACTCAGTTTTGCTTTTGTTGTGGTAACTGTAACTTTAAGTTTATACTGCCGTCTGAAAGGGTGGAGTGCCTGACTTTTATTTTGAGATTCTGTTATATGGCTTAATCTGGTGAGTTGAACTTTGTCTAGGGATAGATCTCATTTCCTATTTTTTTTTTCCAGAACTGGGTATCTGTACTAGTTAGGGTTTTACTTAGTGGAACAGATAATATCATAAGATATACAATGTATAAGAAATTACAAGACTTGGGCCCGGCGGGATGGCTCAGTGGTCTAAAGCGCCTGCTTGGGAAAGCTTGGGCGGCTGCAGGGACCGCGGTTCGATCCCCGGCACCACATGCTGCGCCAGCCCTGCCCTCAGGGCAGGCTGAGCGGGACATAAGAATGAGTGAATAAACAAAGGTTCTGAAACAAGAAAAAAAAATAAATAAAATTTAAAAAAAAAAAAAAAAAAAAAAGAAATTACAAGACTGGCCTACAGCAGTCAGCTGCAGAGTCAGATGAGGAAGCGTGCAGAGGGCATCTGCACACTCCATACTGAAGAACTCAGTACTAAGGCGTGAAGCTCACTGCAGTGCCCCGTGCAAGTCTCTATTCATCAGCCAGTGGGTCTGTGATGGAAGAGTGAAGTCTGCGATGGACGCTGAAGAGTCTGCGAAGGAAGCTGAAGGATCCAGGCTGGATGGTGAGGAGTCTGTGCTGCAAGCCAGGCAGTGAACTCTGAACCCAAAGTGAAGACTGAAGCTCCTCTGAGGAAGTGGAAATTCGACCCCTTCCTCAGCCCCTTTGCATGGTGTCTTTCTGCTGAGTCACTCTGGGGTGGGCACATTGCATCCTAGGGCTGGCCCTCTGTTCTCACCAGCAGGAAGCCAAGTTGACACAATTCATCAGCCACTGCACTGTCGAACTCAGGACCTTGCACTTGCCAGGCAAGCACTTGTGCCCCTGAGCTATATCCCCATCCCCTTCATTCCCTTTTAATTGGCTAAGGGACATTCAGCCAGTAAAATATCCCATTTAAGGACCCTTCAACCAGATGAGTTTATAGGAGAAATCTACTGGGTCCAAGGAATTCAGCCTAATCAGGTTAAACTCATGGCTTTAAGAGAAATGTCAGCCAGGTTAAACACCTGGAAGGAAATGCCCTGCTATATTAGGAGGGTTTAGACAGACCAGGGTAAAGCTCTGGGAGGCTAAACCTGGATCCTATTTTTGTTACCCCTATGTACAGATGGGAAAACCACTACCTCTTCCTTCTGAGCCCCTGGTCAGATATCTTCTTGACCACTGGAACAAGTTCCACATAAAAATCTTTCAAGAGATCATCCTATATTCCCATGTCATACAAATGGACTATATGCTTTTCACTTAGGAAAATGAGACATGGCCATCCCTTGGCCGTCTGAAATATCTTTATAGTAAGGAACAAAACGAATGATGAGAGGTGACTTTTATTCAAGCTATTATGGCCTTCTATGAATAGGCCTGGTCTATCTGCTACAAGGCATCATCAGTCAAGAGCAGATGCTGGAGAGGAGTCCTTCCTGTCAGCTCCTCCTTCCCACAGACCACCTCATCATCATCATCCTGCTCAGTCAGTACCCTGGAGTGATAAAGACCATCTCCTAAGTTCACTCCATACTCGGTCTGGATCTACTTACCAAGGAGCCTGAGGCTTGGTCCACCACTGCTCTACCCCTTTGAGAAGAGGTGGACGCCAATTGTACAATCCATGTAGTAGTTCCCTTTTCAGGTGTGAATATTTAACAGTTTTAGGAGAAACGGAGTAGAGCTTCTGAGGACCCTTAAAGTTTGTTGATGGTTTCTAAACCCTAATGAGGGCTTTCAACCTGACCTGGAAAGATGTCAGATGCATCCTTACTGCACAGCAGTAGAAAGAAAAGGATTATAAACTTTGTGAGGCAGGCCAAGGATGAAGCCTCACTTGGCTCTCTAATAATCAGCCAACTGCAGAATTATTTCAGTCTCAGGAAGGACCTAAGTGAAATTACAACACAGGGAGTGGAGAAACTGAGGAATACTTAGACATCTGGGCTACATTAACTGATATGCAACAAAAGACATGCAAACCACAATAAGCTCAGGTCTGTTAGTCAGGGATCCAGTAAGGGTCCACTTGTTTTCAGCTTCATCTTGAAGAAGCCCCCATATATACATTCCTTTAGACTTGGAGTCTAGAAAAGATCAGGGTTTTTTTTAAGGCAGTACTCCAACTGAGTCCATGAACCTAAGTAAGACCATGAGCTGATGAAATTTATTTGGTGTTCAGTAATCACGATGAAGTAGAGGACAAATGGGAAACAAGGAAAGGTGACAAGAAAATTAAAACAAAAATTAAATTGGACTTGAAAAAGAAACCACACTTCAGAGTACAGGCCTAATTTATTTACTTACTTTATTGTCCCAACACAGACAATCTGGGGAACTTCCTTTCAGCTACAAATTGGCCTGCCCATTCATTTCTACTTGTGAGTGGTCCCCCTTCACCCATGAAGTCCTCAGGCTGGGAGACAGCTCCCTCTGGAGCTATGGACATTTTCCAAAAGAATAGACCATTATCTCACTAGGGATGGGTTACTTTCTCCCATCCACTGAGGCTAAGATTAAGACTACAGATTATGGAATTCAACTCCCAAAACACAGAAAGGATCCCCAGTTCCCAACTGTACTGTGCCTAAAATCTTTGAGCACTCATTCTTTTTTTTTTTTAAGAGCAAAATATATTTACTGGGGGAAAGAAAGCTCCTGTCTGACAGAAGGACAGAGGGGGACCCAAGTGGGTTGCTCAGATATATGCTGTTTCTAGGGATTTTTATAGCACAAAGCCATGAGCTGAGACAAGGTGTAAAACATGGGAATTCTCACATAAGGCAGGACAAAGCAATAAGACTACAAGCACCTTATTTGGGTAAAACTGATTAAATCCAGGACCAAATGGGAAAGTGAGTCATGTGGCATGAATATAGACAGGATTTTTTTATACAATAGTCAGGAGCAGTAGGATTAGAGACTCTTCCTGGCTTCCTCAAGGTTATTATCAATCTGATTGTTTATCTTTAGAGAGGTATGCACTTGTTTGATCTTTGGCCTTGAGATTTGGCCCACAGCAATAGCGCCTATCTCTCTCACAGTTGTGAGGTATCTTCTCTTTCCTGCTGTCTCCTTTCAGGCCTTCACCCTATCTTACTGCCCATAATATTTCTGTCTAATTCTGCTGCCCCAACAAAACCATGAGGAGAGGCAGGTCTATAGTGGAAAGCATGAGAACTCACAAGCTGGGTATGAAGTGGGGTAAAACTATTGTCCACCAATAAGATTACAAGTGTAATTGCTCAGGTAAAATTGATGAAATTGGGATTAAATGGCAAAGCAAGTCACTTAGCAAGTGGACATGAATACAGAACAGGGGCTCTTTCTCTAGGGGGCTGATGATTACCTCTTCCTGGCTTTTTCAAGGTAATTGATATCTATTTAGAATATCAATCCCTAATGGCTATTTCTGTGGAGATATGTGGCTGCATTTGTTTAAACTTTTGTCTTGAGGACTGTCCCAAAGTAGGAGTGCCTGCCTCTCTCACAGCTGCAAGATGGGCAATCACCTGCTCTGGCTTCTTCAACCTAAAAGGGGTCATGGTTGTTGGACAGTAGTCAGAGATACTCTCCAGAGGTTCTATCTAAAGACCTTCAATAGCCAGCAGGCATTTTCATCTTGATTAGGCATAGAGTTTTTTTGTTTTGTTTTGTTTTTGTCTTTTTGAGACAGGGTCTCATTGTGTAGGTTAGGCTGGCCTAGAACTCACTTTTGCAGCCCAGACTGGTCTCAAACTTGCACTGATTCTCCTGCCTCAGCCTCCCA
>PVJA010033024.1:0-23642 GCA_004027025.1 Myocastor coypus
ATCTGATGATGAAAATATGTAATATAATCATTGTTAAATTTAAACAATAAAAAAGTTGAAAAATAAATAAATAAATAAATAACAACCAAAGTGGGGGAAGAAACAAATATAACAAAAGAAAATTAAATTATCTATGGTAATATGTGCTAATCACAAAAATAGTCCAAAATACTTAATGATTTTATTTTAAAAGAATTAAAACTTCCAGGCATGGTAGTACAAACCTTTAATCCCAGCATTTTGAGTAATTAAGCTAGAAGAATTACAAATTTAAGTCTAATCTATGCAATTTAGCAATTTAGTGAGACCTTGTTCAAAATTTAAAAAGGGCTACGGAATGTAGCTCATTGTAAAAGCCCTGGGTTTAATTCCCAGTATTGAAAAAAAAGAAAACAGAAAAAAAAAAAAAAAAAACTGATACCAAGAAAAAAGAGGTTATTTCTACATAGTGCTTAAAATATTTCAGCTAGCCCTTTTCAGTTAGCTTTGTGGGACTCAACTCTATAGATAGAATCTCACTATCTAGTTCAAACTGGTCTTGAAGTCTCCACGCAGCCCAGGCTGGCCTCAACCTTGCAATAATCTTCTGGCCTCAGCCTCCCAAGTGCTGGGTTTACAGGTGTTTGTCACCATGCCTGGTTTACTTGTACTGTTTTATAAAAAAAAAAAAAATCTTTCCAAACTCGGGATATAGGTACCTACCAGAGGAGGTCCTGGCAATTGACCTAGGATTGTCCATCAAATGCCTGCCCTAGACAGAAATCCCTGCAAGGGCCACACAGCCTATTAAGAGATCCATATTCTTTCCTGGCTAGAGTTAAATGCACCTGGAATGAGCAGTTAACCCAAAGCCAGGCAATCACAGGCTGCCACCTGCCTTCCTCTCCAGCTCTGTTCCTACCCTCTCCCTTGAAGTCAATATACTATAGTATTTATACCTTTTCTTCACAGATTCTGCTATAATTATCAAATAATTATATATTTGACTATTCGTATTTGTCTCTCCTCCTAAACTGTAAGCTCCTTGAGAGTAAAAAGGATAAGGTTTTCTCTCTTAGCTGCCACCATGAAAGGCTGCCCTCTGCCATGTGCCACCCTGCCTTGGAGTCAGCTGAATATGGACTGAAACCTCCAGTAACTGTGAGCTAAACAAACCTTTCCTTCCCTCCAAAAAAAAAAGATCAGGTTTTGATCACTACTGTGTTACATCAATTAGCAAAATTTCTGACACATTTTGGGTATTCTGTAAGGTTTCTGTTCATTTTTTTTGTTTTGTCTTTAGTCAAGGACAAAGGTTTCTCTGAAGCTTTTTTAGTCTTAAAGTCTAAGTTGCTCAGGGTGAACTTGAACTTTCCATCCTTTTGCCTCAATCACTAGAGCAGCTGGGATTACAGGTACATGCCACCATGCCTCATTGCAGCTTTATCTTTATTTCATTAAAGCTCTATCCTATTTTCACATATGAAATTACACCTGCTTAAACATACCAAAGCTAAGACAAAAGATGCTACATGTAGGTCAGTGTCACAGAATGCCACACTAAATTTGACAAGTGGTTTGTAGAAACATACCTGAGTGAAGCTGAATTTTCCCAATAACTCCTTCTACCAACCCCAAACAAATAGGATTCCAGGCAAGAAGTAGATCAGTAGCTAAAAAAAATGAGAAACAGTCATAAAAATATATTCATCAGAAAACATATTTAAACAATTATCTTACCGATATATTAAAAAAGATCAACACCCCCAAGCAACAGATATAAACAGCCAGCACTGAATGCTTTACCATAAAGCAACTGGTGACAAAGTGTTAAGTTGGGAGCCTAAATAAGTACCTAATACTAAGACAATTATGGGGAGAGGACTTCACACTCAACCCAGATGGGAAACAGCACTTTGGCGCCCTACTGTGGAGGAAACAGGTTGCTACACTATATGAGGGCAAATGGGAGAAAGGACTCAAAGTCCTACAACACAGAGCTGGATCTCAATACAGCTGCCCACTTACTGGATCACTGCAAAATATCATTTCCCAAAGATGCTTATATCAAGAAAAGAAACCTAGAAAGTCTGTGCTCTTATATACAACTTAGGTGACTGTATTCTCCTCTATGAGAAACAAAACAGCATATAACTGGTACCATAATGCATAGGAGACAAGCAAATCCATTATACACAAATGGATGCCTAAAGATAACAATGCAGCCGGGCATGATGGCACATGCCTGTAATCCCAGCACTCGGGAGGCTGAAGCAGGAGGATCAATATGAGTTCGAGACCAGCCTGGGCTACAAAAGTAAGCTCAAGACCAGCCTGAACTGCATAGCGAGACCCTGTCTCAAAAAAGACAAATAATAATTAATAATAATAATTAATAATAATAAAAATAAAGATAACAATGAATTAATTCTCCTGGCGGGACCCAGGGTGATAAACATGACATTTGTGATAGTTCAACAACTGAAACAGATTAATAACAATGAAAACAAGGTTTTTCTTAATTTTTTCTTGGAAAAAATTAAAATTACACTTTAACTATTACCATTTAATTTTTATTTTAGTGAAACATATACTTAATCTATAACTCTCAGGGTAACTGCACACTTAATAACCTGTAATCCCCACACTTAGGAAGCTGGAAGATTGCTGTGTTATACACTTGCTTAGGAGGAGTACAGGAAGACTGCTGTAAATTTCAGGCCTGGGCTACATAGTATGTTCAAGGCCAGCCTAGAGTACATAATGAGACCATATCCATCCATCAATCAGTCAATAAATAGCAAACAGTTGGACTCAGGAGGCTGAGATAAGAGGATAACCACAATTTGAGGCCTGTCTGGCAATCTTAATCACACAGTGAGTTCAAGCCACCTGAGCTATACTGTGAGCCCTTGTCAAAAGAAAGAAAGAAGGAAGGAAGGAAGGAAGGAAGGAAGGAAGGAAAGAAGGAAAGAAAGAGAGAAAGAAAGAAAGAAAGAAAGAAAGAAAGAAAGAAAGAAAGAAAGAAAGAGAGGGAGAGGAGGGAGGGACAGAGAAGGAAGAGAGAAGGGAGGGAGAAGGGAGAACAGGCAGGCAGGTGGGCGGGTGGACAGGCGGGCAGGCGGGCAGGCAGCAAGCATGCAAGCCAGCAAGCAAAGTGGACCTAGCTCAAAGCTATCTTCCAAACCATCCTGCCTATAGTCCCTCCCTCAGAAACTATGCATGGAGCTAATCAGTCAAACAAAAAGTTTTACATAGTATACTTTATTATAAAAGTAGCACAATAAAATTGGGGAAAAATTATTTCCCCACCCCACCACCCAGAGATAACATTATTTTGCTACATTTCAGGCCATATGTTTGCACAGCAAACTGCAGAAACATAACATGACATTTTCTCATTGCTTTAAAATATGTAACTTCATGGTTGCATAATTTTCCACCTAAGGAAATACTTCCTCCCTTTTGTGCACTTAAGTGATTGTAAGTTTTTCCCCTGCTATGAAAAACACTGATAAATGATGAATATTATACAAATATTTCATTTTATTCTCTAAAAGCTTTAGGATTAATTCCTAAGAAGGAACCTATTAGGTTAAAACATTTAAAAATGTGAAGCTCTGAGGTATTACCAAATTGCTTTCCACAAAGATCATATGAAGTAAGCTTTCTTCCAGATGCATATGTAGATGCTTCATAGTATTTTTGCCAGTAGTTTTTTAATTTTGCTAATTCGACAGCATTCACTGCCTAAAGGATGTTCACTTTTTTCTATTACTCATATGATTAAACATTTATTTATAAAATTGGCTGGTTATTATTTCTCCTACTGTAATTTTCTTGTTAATATCTTCTAATAATTTCTCCTTGATATATGAGTTCCTTGTATATTAAGGACTTTAAATCTTTGACATCTTTATTTTTAATTTGTATAGGAATCTACCATTTTCGTTATGTTTGGGTATTAAAAGATATCCTTAGCTGAGTATTAGTATCTATAGCTCTGTCTGTGCATCAGTCCCTCCATCCATCCATTTCTGTCTCTATCTCTGTCTCTCAGTCTCTATCTCTGTCTCTGTTCCCCTTCCTCTTTCTCAATGGTGGGAATATTACTGGACTTCATACATGCTAGGGCAAAGCTCTAGCATGGAGCTATACCCACAACTCTCATCACTTTTATCTTTGTTAATTTTTAAATAGTTAACTCTAACTTTATTGCAAACCAAAATCCATGTATCAGGTAGACCATGTCTAAATATCTCCAAATAGGGGCCAGTGAGATACCTCAGTGGTCTGAAGCACCTGCTTAGGCAAGCTTATGCAACCATAGGGATGGACCACTGTTCCATCCCAGGCAACAAATGCTGCGCCAGCCCCACCCCCAGGGCAGGCTGAGCCAGTCATACTATAAATAAGTAAAGTTTTTTTTTTTTTAATTTAATTTATTATTTTTATTTTTGTTTCAGAACCTTTGTTTGTTTATTCACTCATTTTTATGGCCGGCTCAGCCCACCCCAAGGGCAGGGCTGGCACAGCATGTGGTGCCGGGGATCGAACCACGGTCCCTGAAGCCGCCCAAGCTTCCCCAAGCAGGCGCTTTAGACCACTGAGCCATCCCACCGGGCCCCTAAAGTTTAAATGAATAAATATCTCCGAAAATACTCTTGCTAAAGAAAAGGTTTCACTCACTCTAACCTCCAACTAATAAGCCATGTTGTAAGGCTTTCTCCCACTGAGTATAAAATGAGTTCTACCAAATAAGGTCCAGCAAGGTGGAAATAAAAGAGCTAAAGTAGACAGTGCAAGTTACAAAGAAGAATGGAACTGCAGGCATAAAAAGAAAAGAAAAATAAATTATACAGAGAAAGTATAGTTTGTCCTGGAATTTGTCCTATCATTGGAAAAACACATGATCAAATACCTGCCAGGAACCAGACACTGTATCAGGCTAAAATGGTGGATATAGTATACATGTAAATTTCATTGAAGAGTGGAAAAGTGAAATAAGGCCTATTTGTAGAGAGACTTGAATAAAAGATAATGGGCCTACACTTCCTGGAGCTGATGGCTAGCAGATAATGACAAGTAAAACAAGACCACATCCAGGAATTATATCTAGGTTCATGTAATAAATACTCACCCAAAAGTTAAAAGTGTGTGTGTGTGATAGAGAGAGAGAGAGAGAGAGAGAGAGAGAGAGAGAGAGAGAGACTCACTGACTGAGACAGAGATTAAATCCAAGACCTCTGTCCTAAAGCTACAGCCCTAGATCTTTTTTTTTTTTTTTTTTTTTTTACTTTGAGACAGCAACTCCTTAAGTTGCTGAGTTGGCCAGACTAGGCTGGAACTCTTCTTGGTCCTCATAACTCAGCCTCCTGGAGCACTAGAATTATATAGGTATGCTTCACCTTGCCAAGCTTTAGTGTTTTCAGTTGCCTAAGTTCCAATATAGGAAATGTTTTTTTACAACGTAATTTATTCAGATGTTAAAAACAAAATTCATTAAATGAAATTTGAATAAAGGTTGAGACTGAAAACATGGAAACCTGCTAGGTTACTGCAAATTCTGGCTTGAAATGACATAATGGGTCACAACAAATGAGACTACAAAGTAGACTGGCAGTGGATAAGGAATGCATAGGAAAAGAAGCACCTCCAACGAAGCTACTAGAAATCCAGAGAAAGAATGAATCGAATATGAAATACCCATTCTCTCTTGAGTGGTAAAGGACAGGACATGGAGCCGGGTATGGTGGCGCACACCTGTAATCCCAGAACTTGGGAGGCTGAGGCAAGAGGATTGGTGCTGAGTTCAAGACCAGCCTGGGCTACCAAAGTGAGCTCAAGGCCAGCCTGAACTGCATGGAGAGACCCTGTCTCAAAAAGACAAAAAAAAGGACAGGACATAGGACATGAATTTAAAAAAAGTAAGACAGAGTGAGAAAGAAAGGGGAGGGTATATAACAACTTTTAAAAGGCAGGTAAAAATCTCCTAATTTAATGTCCTTTTGTATCATTGACTTTTTTTTTTTTTTTTTAAGACAAGGTCTTGCTATGCAGTTAGGCCAGCCTTGAGCTCACTTTGTAGCCCATGCTGGCCTCAAACTCACACAAACCCTCCTACTTCAGCCTCCCAAGAGCTGGCATTACAGACATGTGTCACTATGCCGGGCTTCATGCTTTCATGGATGTATGCTAAAAATTCCTTTTCCAAGATGAAAATCAAAACTATTCAATGAACTGAGTTGAACTCCCCACCTCCTTTCTGAGGGAACGCCTCAGGTTCTGTTGGGTAACAAATTTACGATGGAATGGCAAAGAAATTATCTAAGAATGCGAAAGATAATGAAGGAGGAAGAGAAATTAGATAATGATGAGGTCACAGTACAAGCATAAAATTTAACCTTAAAAAAATGTTATTTTTTCTTCTAAGTCCGGAAGAAAAGATGAAAGGCTAAATATAGATAGAAGAGGAGAAGAAGAGCAGATGAGCAGATCAGATGGCCCTGACTCAGTAAAACTCAGTCAAAACCATCTTTGTCTTAGCAAGGGGCAGAATAAGAGTAACAAGGCCCTGGAGGCTTTATATGTGGTGAGATATTTTAACTCAACACTTTTAAAAAACAGAGTTTCAGGGACTGGGGAGATAGCTCAGTGGCATAAGTGCCTGCCTGGCAAGGCAAGTGCAAGGTCCAGAGTTCAATCCCTGGCACCAAGAAAGAGAGAGAGAGAGAGAGAGAGAGAGAGACGAATTCTGACACTGATTTTGTGTAATGAGATAAACATCAATGGAAACAAAACTAAACAGAAGAGAAAACAGAAAAAACAATGTTAAAACATATTATTCATTGACCTTTTGCTTTCTGACACTACTTTATGAAATTAACAAGTATTCCTGACTATGGACCTCAAACAATTAAAAATACTAACAAGGTTTGCATGAGGGTTAATTGTATCAAGCTTCTAATTTATTTTGTTCAACTCCTCTATGCTCTCTGACTTTTTTGACTGTTTAACTATTAGTTTTTTGGGTTTTTTATTATGGCCAGCTCAACCTGCCCAGGGAGTGGGGCTGGCACAGTATGTGGTGCTGGTGATCAAACCATGGTCCCTGTGGTTGCCTAAGCTTTCCTAAACAGGCCCTTTAGACCACTGAGCCATCTCGCCGGCCCCTAACAATTAGTTTTTAAGTAGTCTTATTTTTCTAAAACCTCATAATTCATATTTTTATTCCTTCTTAATTCTCTTGTAAGACTAGCTGTCAAGTATATAGAGATTCAGGACTATTATATCCTTTCCTGGTAAACTGTCTTGCTCATTTTTATTTGTATCTGCTTTGTTTGAAAAAGTCTTTGCCCTAAAGTCACTTAACACATAAATAGGGAGAAATATAAACACTGATAGTCCCCACAGCCTAGTCAACAAAATCTAAAGGTTTGGCCTAATTATGCACCCTCCTTACCTCATACCACCAGCATCCTGGTCTTCCTCAGTTATATTCCAGCTAATTCACAGCAGGTCTGGAATATTGCTCTCTGTCCATTTCTGCCTGCTTTTCATGCCAGTCTCAGAACAAAGTCCTGTAGCTTCCTGGATGCATTCCCTACTCCACACAGTCAGTAGGGTTGACTATACTGTCGTATGTGGCTCTCCTGAACCCTGTACAAATTTTCACCTCAGCACCCTGGATTTAGTTTAGTGTACCTAATTATTTACTTGACTGACTCTCTGATTGAACAAGAAGAAGCCATGAGTGGTGATGCTCCCGTGTAATCCTAGTCTGTTAATCAGCTTTCCTGCTACTGGGAGTCAGTATCCAACAACCACAACTTAATGGAGGACAGGTTTTATTTGGTTCATGGTTACAGCAAATTCAATCCATGAGGGGCTGGATCCAAGGGAAAAACACATGCCACAGGAACAGAAACCTAATACCAAAAAGTTGCATAGAAATGGGGTCACTGCTCTGACTGTACCTGATCATGTGAGTTAGAAGCCTTTGGAATTGGTTTGAGGAGTTTGGGAAGGTTAGTAGATGTGGACTAGGAGAAGCCCAAGGATATTGCAAGCAGAACCTGATGTGTAATTCTAGTCTAAAGAAGTCCAATTTGTTGACAGGAATGTGGACAAGTAAAGGCCAGCTCAGGAGATTCCAACTGAGAAGCAGCACTCTATTGAAAAAGAGACTTAAGAGACCATGCATGTTACAATGTCACACTCTGGTGCAAAAAAAAAAAAAAGTCTGCATCTTGTCCAGGTCTTTGAAACCTGGCAAGAAAATGCTGAAAAACAAATTTTGGTCGAAAGTTGACACTAAATGAGGTATGGCTGACAAAGAGATTAGCACCATTAAAAAGAAAATGAGTATTTTTGAAAAGGACAACAAGAAAGCCGACTATAGGGGCTACTACCAGCAAAGCCAAAGAGATGAGGCTGTCCAAGCCCTCTGGAAGTCAGACTTCACCACCACAGAGCTATAGGATGTTTGCCCTGCTAGGTTTAGGTCTTCCTTTGGCTTCTTTCTTTCTTTCTTTCTTTCTTTCTTTCTTTCTTTCTTTCTTTCTTTCTTTCTCTTTCTTTCTTTCTTTCCTTCTTTCTTTCTTTCTTTCTTGGTTCAGTTCTTTTCTAGCTCCCTATCTTACTTTTGGGAATGGGAGTATTTATCCTGTACCACTATACCTTGGAATTCTGTATCTTGTTTCTGGTTTTCCCAGAGGTTCATAGCTAAAAGTTTGCCTGCAATCTCAGAAGAAACTTTGATTTGGGATTTTTTTTTTTTTTTTTTTTTTTTTTTTTTTTTTTTTTTTTTTTTTTTTTTTTTTTTTGATTTGGGATTTTTAGCAAGGCTATGACTGTTAGAACTTTAGGGAAGAACTGTTCATTATGCTTCCACTGTACACAGAATAGCTATATCATGCTAGGCAGAAATGTTAACTTGTTATTGTATTTATTTGGAGTTTAAATATGATATAAAGAGGTATATAACAGTGTCAAGTTGACAAGGGATAGATTATGACAGTCAGTTCTGATATGTCGATTGATCAGATTAACACACACAGCAGATTGGATGAGGCACATTTTGGGTTTAAATGGGTCATGAAGGTATGAGCTTGTGTATTATATCTAGTTCCTGAGCCCTTTCTTTTCTGGCACTGTTACTCCACCACACCTTTCTCTATGTATTGCTATTTTGAAGCCAGATGAACATGGACTGTAACCCTGAGCAAATTAAACTTCTCTTCCTCTGAGCTGTGGGTGCTGGACATTGTGTCTTAGCGTCAGGAAAGGTGATTGATATACCAGTATCCCAAGAGTCTGAGGCCAAAGAATCAAAGTTCAAGCTCAACCTACTCAGCAAGATCCTATCTCAAAACTAAAACACTTATAACAGCTCAGTACTAATGCCCTAGGTTCAATTCTCAATATCAGGTGGGGGAAAAAAGCCCATGAAGACTTGCTTTATATTCATTTTATATTGCCAGCACACATCAAGGTCTAAATAGAGGGGTGAGCATAAGATACAGAAAGGAGGAACTGAAGTCAGATCACTACATGCAATCAAGTTGGAAAGTTCACTATTAACAAAACTACAGACATCTGTTCTATTTCAAATAAAGACATCAAGCTAGGCATGGTGACACACACTTGAAGCAGGAGGATTACCATAAGGGAAGCCATTCATAAGGGCAAACAGTCAGTTCCAGGCCAACCTAAACTATATAACAAGACCTTGTGAAATAAAAAGAGAAAAAGAGAAAGACAGACAGACAGACAGACATCTAGACTAGTCAAGGTAAGGTGAATGCCTAACATTAACCAGCTTGTTAATGAGAATATAACACACTTTTTTCAAGACAAGGTCTCACTACATAGATCAGGCTAACCTCAAACTCCCAGAAACTCTCCTGCCTCAGCCTTCTAAGAGCTGATCAGACCTTGAGGAGATAAGTCACTCAAGAGCTATATCAAAAAAAAGAGCTAGAATCATAGGTATATACTGTGGAGACAGCCATACCTGGCTCCTAACATATCTCTAACACCATACATTTGCCTATCAAGTATTTTCTGATGTAATACTCTCATATGCATATAGGGCTTTCAGTTCACCATTATTCCAGCTGCATACAAAGTGTCTTTCCTTTCTCACTAAATTTTATCTGATTCTATCTCAGCCAGCCAGCCACCTGCCTGCCTGCCTGCCTGCCTTCTTTCCTTCCTTCCTTCTTCCCTCCCTCCCTCCTTTCCTCATTCCCTCCTTCCGTCCATCTCTTGTTCCTTCCTATAAAGCCAAGGGCCTTCACACTGAGCTGTATCCTAGCCCTGTCCTTTTTTTTTTTATTTTGAGACAAGTTCTCACTACCTCATTAAATTGCCCAGCCTGCGCTCAAACCTGAGATCCTTCTGCCTTAACCTCTCAAAGTTCTGGGATTACAAATGTGTGCCACCATGCCTGGTTTATCTCTTCAAGGTCTGATCAATATTTAATGTCTGATTAAATATCATAATTTTTTCCATCTCTAATGCCATTATTACAGTCAGCTGGGACCAAGACTTTTACCCTTTGGCTCACTTAAAAAGCTGTTGTCAGCCTCCTGTAAGCTGTTTAACATATGACAGGCACTCAAATATTCAATGAATGCAAGAGGACTCTAACCACTTTGGTACTGCTGGACTATGAACCATAAGGCAAAGAGCTATTAAGAATGAGGCTGAAGAAGAACTAAACAGGCACCAACTGAAGTTAGCCATAGACAGTAAATTCAACAATTGTTTTCTCTAGTTATGGCATGTCTACTTGAGATAAAATGTTAGGATGAGTGTCTGGAGAATGGACCTGGAAGGGCAAGCTTGAAGCCAAACATTCAGATAAGAGATACAAGTGTGCCAGGGTAGCCTGCAGCTTACTTCAGAATCGTGAAGCTGGACAGAGTCAAAACATTCCAATGTGACACAGACACAGTCTGCCTTTAGAGTCTCTGAACCTCTCTTAGCTTCAGTTTCCTCTTCTGTAAGTTGGAAATCATCCCAGAGCTCCTTGTCTGCGGAACCTTCGCTCTTGTCTTTATTTTGCATCTATGTGCCATGTTGCTCAGTGGGAGACCTCCAAAGGGGTTTTGGCAGGTCCTAAGTTTAGTAACACCATATAAGAATATAAAGGGGCTGGGGAGATAGCTCAAGAGAATAAATGTTTGCCTGTCAAGTGCAAATTCCTGAGTTCAATTCCCAGTCCCACCAAAAAAAAAAAAAAAAAAAAAGAATATAAATAGATATAATGTGTGTACTGTCAACAGAGCCTTCTTTCTCTCTCTCTCTCTCTCTCTCTCTCTCTCTCTCTCTCTCTCTCTCTCTCTCTCTTTTTTTTTTTTTGGTAGTATTTTTGGTTGGCTCAGGCTGCCTTCAGGACACATTAAGTAAGGCTTGTCAAGCTGGGTATCAAACCCCAGGTCCCTGCGCCTGACTGCATTTGCCTGAGCAAATGCTTAAACAACTGAGCTAACTCGCAGGCCACCACTCATTTTTATTTTTTACACCAAGACAGAGTCTTCCTTACTAAGTTAACACCAGCTAGTCTCAAGTTTGATTTTCTTGCCTCAGCCTCTGACAAACAAGCATACACCATCCTACCCAGCTGTCAAGAAAATTTAAATAGATTTTAATCTATATTACTATATTATCTTTCACTAAGAAAATAAAACAAGTTGGCATTTATAGAATTTGTATAATGAAGAGATGTAAATAACATTAATCAGGGCATATGCAGCAACTAAGCTTAGTAATAGACACCCACTTGGCCATATTAACAGCTATTCTCAAAAAAAAATAAGGCATTGTAATGGCAGAGAAACCAGCAATGACCTTGCATTAGCCTTACAGAAAAAAAAGTAACTGAATTGCTCCAACAAACATATTTTTTTCTAACTTTTCCTTCAACACATGTTAATGTGGCACACAAATTCAAAAGAAAAACATTTTACATGCACAAGTAGTTTAATGTAACATTATCAAGGTTACTTACAAATCACCGGAGGCTAGCATTTTAGAAATATGCCAAATTTTAATTACTGAAATAATAAAGCCAGATATACTCAATCATAAATTTTTGTAATAAGCTCAATTGTCTGACTGATTAAGTCAACATTTCCACTCTTATTTCAGATCACTTGGCAGTACACATCTTCTATTTTCATATGCCCTCGTGTCCTGGTACACAAAAAAACCCCAAATGCTTACGTACTGAGTGCCTACAGAGAGCGTGAGTCATTCATTCCAAGATACCAAAGTGAAGTCACACCCTTAGTCCAAGAGTCAAGCTGATGAAATTTATAGGCACTTTCACCCATGTTTTTTTTTAAAAGCTAAGTGCCAGCATACCTATAAACAATCAGACCCAAGTTTCATTTCCTGCTAAAGACGAAGGATATTATTACTCTGAAAAGACAATCACCACTACCAGTCAAATATAAGAGGAAAATGAGTTTTAGAATGAGGAATTGTAAGTTCTAATTTTTAGTTCATCAATGCTGTCAATTCTCAGAATTCGATGATGTTGGAAAACACATTTAAGGAACATTTTGATTCAGATGACATCTTATAAATGCAGTTTGACACATATTTTGTTGAATCCCTACTGATAATCATTTCTTCAGCTACACAACAAGCTAAAGAATCCAATTTAGAAGTTCTGCCAGATGGTGACTTCCCAGTATCAAATATAACTCAGTGGTCATCAATTCAGGCTGCTCGTAATCATCATCTAGGAGCTTTATAAAATATTAATGCTTGGACCCCATCTCTCAGAAATTGATTCAGTTGGTTAGGTAAGACCTTGAAATATTTTTTTTTAATTTCCTCTAGGCGATGTAATGTACAGCCAACTTCACAATCACTGCTTCAGGTGACTGTACATCACAAGGAAGAACCTGAATTAGTTATATCAAGTCTGATTCCAACATGCCTGTGGCATGCATTGTGTGAAAGAACTTAAAAGTATAAAGAATCATAAGCTATAAAGTCATCATATAATAAATTGGCATAAAAGCTATTCTAAGCTACAAGAAGGAAATACTCTTCAAAAAATAACTCCAAGGGGCTGGGGAGATAGCTCAGCAGAATAAGCACTTGCCTGGCAAATGCAAGGGTCTGAGTTCAATCCCCAGTTCCTAAAAAAAAAAAAAAAAAAAAAAAAACTCCAAAAGCCACCTGTAGTGGCACACACCTATAACCCAGCTACCCAGAAGGCTAAGATAGAAAAAAGCATTGGAAGTTTGAGGCAAGTGTGGGCAATTTAGCAAGACCCTGTCTCAAAATATAAATTGTAAAAAGGCTAGGGATGTAGTTCAATGGTAGAGCACCTGCCTAGAATATGTAAGGCCCTGGTTTCAATCCTCAGTAATTAAAAACAAAGCTCAAGCATTTTTGTTTTTTGTTTGTATTTATTTATTTATTTGTTTGTTTGTTTTTTCTTGTTTCAGAACCTTTGTTTGTTTATTCACTCATTTTTTTATGGCCGGCTCAGTCCGCCCCGAGGGCAGGGCTGGCGCAGCATGTGGTGCCGGGGATCAGACTGCCGTCCCTGAAGCCGCCCAAGCTTACCCAAGCAGGCGCTTTAGACCAATGAGCCATCCCGCCAGCCCCATCAAGCATTTTTGTTTTTTCGTTTTTTTGTTTTTTTGTTTTTTTTTTTATTTTATTTATTTATTTTTTTCTTGTTTCAGAATCTTTATTTGTTTATTCAATCATTTTTATGGCCGGCTCAGCCCGCCCCGAGAGCAGGGCCGGCGCAGCATGTGGTGCCAGGGATCGAACCACGGTCCCTGAAGCCGCCCCAGCTTTTCCAAACAGGCGCTTTAGACCACTGAGCCATCCCGATTTTTGAAAGAAGAGAGATACTACCTAGGAAAAGATCTCAAAAAGTTTCATGAGTTTCCTATTAAAACAGGCATCTAAACCAGACATGATAGTGCATACCTGTAATCTCAGCATCTGGGAAGCTGAAGCAAGAGGATCCCCCTGAATGAGGCCAGTCTGAGCTACACTGTAAATTCAAGGCCAGTCTGCATTATAAAATGAGATCATGTCTCAAAAAAGAAAAAAAAAAAAAAAGGAATCTAATTACAGTCCAACAATTGGGTCACAAAATTTTTATCACTATCCTGAAGAAAATTAGAAATTGCTAATGGTCAAGGTGGCAAAAGCCTATAATCCCACCACTAGGGAAGCTGAGGCAGGAGGATCACCATGAGTTTAAAGCCAGCCTAGGATACACAAAGAGACACTGTCCCACTCACCCCTGCAAAAAAATTATTATTAAGTTCACACAATGTAATTAGAATTTTCACCCTGGGAGGACCTGATGAAATGTATAAAATAATAAGAGGCACAGGCTTCATGGAGGTATGATTGAAAAAAAAAAAAAAAGTGTAGAAAGGAGACAAAATCATACAAAATTATACTCTGTAAAAAAGACTAACTTCCAGGATTTAACCACAGTCACCCAAGTCAGCCCTATGCCAACACTCCTTGGCCAGATTTACAATCTTTTCCTATCAGACCCATCTCCAGAAGGTCATAAATTAGCCCAATTGAAACAGAAAGCAAAAGGCTGGACAAATCGAAAATATTTAATCACCCTTCAAAAAAATATGCCTTGGAATGGCTGGTATACCTGCCCCCTTTTCTTTGGAAGGTTGGATGGGTAGGCATTTTTTCCCCCTAGCTCTTCACCCCCTCAAAAATAGGATAAATGTACATAGTCCCAAACTGTAATGTGACTCATTTCATTGTATGCCCACACTCCCCTCTTTATTGTGTCTTATACTATGTCTTGCCTAATAAACTTTGTTCATGTCTCTCTCTGAAATACCTTAAAAATTATTTTTCTGTAACAAGAGTCAGCAAGCCTGCTACAGTGGGGTGGACCAAGTATGGAATATTTTCAGACCCAGGCTGGTGACAACAGTATATTTAGGGAACCAGTATCAGAGGCATACATTTTTAAAACTCATGGTTCAGGAATAACTTAATGGAAGTACAACTTAAATTACCTATTTCCAAAGTTATTACCACAAGAATTTAAAGGTATAACCCCTTCATACAAGGATTAAACACTTGGTTAATACAGTCATAGAACCTCATCCAAGAAACAGTAGTTTTGTTGGGCTTTACATCTCACCTTCTATTCTCCCAAAAACTACACTTCAATTCACTTGACAGCTAAATCAAAGCAGAGGTGAGCTAAGAATTGGTCTCTTCCTTTCCTCATTTTAGAGCTATTAACAAAGATGCATGAAGTTTGAACTTTCATCATTACATAAACCTTTCTCCTAACTGGTGTTTAACTGCCTAGCTTTTCCTGAAAAACTTTGTTGAAAACTTTCTCTCTTGCATCTATGATTACCTGTACAGTCATGCAGCCACCATCAGTCTTCACCAACAAGGAGCTTTGTCTTCAAAGCAAAAGACTAGGATTTGCTGACCTCAAATGAATAACCGTTTCCAGATCAAAGAAGGATTCCCGGAGATGGAGAGGAAGGGAAATATTGTACTATATCTCACCTTTGGCCAGTTGAACACTACTCATGCTCAAAACTTTTTCCTTTTCTTCAAAGAACCCAATTAGAATGCAGGCACTGTCCATACAATCCAAAGCATTATTTCCATTAAGTCAAAAGAGACCTATAGGGCCTGGCAGGATGGCTCAGTGGTCTAAAGTGCCTGCTTAGGAAAGCTTAGGCAGCTGCAGGAACCGAGGTTCAATCCCTGGCACCACATGCTGTGCCAGCCCTGCCCTCAGGGCAGGCTGAGCCGACCATAAAAATAAGCAAACAAACAAAAGTTCTGAAACGAGAAAAAAGATAAAATAAAATTTTAAAAAAGAGACCTATAAAAGCTCAACAGTGCACAGGGCCAGGTATCTTCCAGGTGTTTTTCTCTCTTCAAGAATAATACAGACACTACAACTAGAAAGAACTTCCTAGAGTCAACACATCCATTTTCTTTATTAGAAAGGAAAAAGATGTCTATTACCTTAGAAAAGCAAATGAGGCGCCAGGCGTGGTGGCGCATGCCTGTAATCCCAGAACTTGGGAGGCTGAAGCAGGAGGATCAGTGCGAGTTGGAGACCAGCCTGGGCTGCAAAAGTGAGCTCAAGGACAGCCTGAACTGCACAGCAAGACCCTATCTCAAAAAGCAAAGCAACTGAGACCTCAAACATCAGGATTGAAGAATACTGACCTAAAGTTCACATGTATTTCACCTGCCCCAAGAAAACTGAGTGGATGCTTTTTTGTGAATGCAAGTACTTTCCTAAAGGTCTTATAACAACCACATATTAAGATAGTAACAGTATATATTGTGAGAACTAGAATGCTGAATGTGAAATGATATTCTCATTTTTAAAATACTACTTATACATTACTTACTGTCATTATCAATGGCTACTGATACCTTTATAAAACTTTCCCTATTAAACATATTGTTTCAAATAGTCTTCTAGGCTTCATTATGGCCAGCTGACAGATGACTGACTTATATTAGCTAACAAGTAACTCTCTGTAAGGCTAGTTTTTGAGAGGTTGCTCTAAAATAGACTTTTTTTTTGGGGGGGGGGTCTTTTTAAGACAGCCTTGCTCAAGTTCAGACTGGTCTTGAGCTCACTTTTGTAGCCCAGGCTGGTCTTGAACTCCCACCTCCATGATCCTCCTGCCTCAGCCTCCCAAGTCCTGGGATTATAGGTATACACCACCACATCCGGCTCTAATTTTTTTTTTTTTTTTTTCCTTGTTCTGGGGATTGAACTCAAGACCTTGTGCTTTCCAGGCAAGTGCTTATTCCACTGAGCAATCACTCCAGCACTAAGCATGACTTTTTTAAGTGGTTCAAGAAGCAGTATTTTCTTTTGTTCTTACAGTCTCTGTTTATTCCTCCCAACAAGCCCTTTGCTGCTCCAAGCATTTTACACCCATTGAAGACCAGGTGCTAGAGGTCCTACAATGGGCATCCTTTCCTTCCTCCATTCTGGGACTGTTTCAGGCTTGGCAGGCTGGAAGAGGAGAAACCCAAGTTCCTATTACAATACCAATATAGTAAGTTCCCAAAAGACAACTCTCTCAAGAGTATTCTAGTTTTTGGCACATTCAGGCTGTACTTCAGAAGGCCTTAACAGCAGGCTCCTCTGAAGCCAGCCTTTGGAAGGTCCTGGCCAAAATACAGGGATCTAAGAAACAGGTATTCTACAAAGATTCCTCCTATCTTTGTTTTCCCTAAGGGTTCTTCTCCTCCAGCCCTCCACAGCTCTGAAAGGCTACCCTTGAAACTGAATCTAAGACTCTTGCAAAGCTAGACTGAGAAAGGCTTCAGGTTGCTCATTAATGTAGGAAAAGTTCCCATCCAGGACATATCAATGCTTCTGTTCAAAGATCTACCCTGTATCTATTCCCCTTCTAAGCTGCAGATGTTCTAAAAACTTAAACCTGGTAAGCTGACTATCGCTGGAAAAACTATTAACCAATATATTACACAGAAACATTCCTTGTAACTGTATAAACTAATTTTGTAAGGAAGAAGGCACAGCAGGAACAGGGTCAAAAAGCAACCAGTAGTCATGGCCACTGTTGTCCTTTTCATCCTATATAAATGCCCTCTCATTGTACTGGCTTTGACATCTAAGGAACTTTTTTTTTTTTTTTTTCCTGTAGATAGGCCACACACTATGATTGTGATAGCAGTTACCCATAAAAATATAAATCCTAGGGCCAGCCTGACAGCTCAGCAGACTAAAGCACCTGCTTAGGCAGAGAGCAGCAGCCAGTGTTTGATCCTGATATGCTATCCTGGCTCCACCTACAGGGCATGCTGAGAGGATGATTGAAACTGGGTGTGGTGCACACCTGTAATCCCAGCACCTGGGAGGCTGAAAACAGGAGAATCACGAGTTCAATCTACATAGTAAGACCCTGTAAACCCTATCCTAAATACAGAATCAATGTATTATATTCTATCTTCCTAGGCAAAAGGCAAAAAAGGTTTGTAGAACTCTTTTTGTCCACAATGAGGAAAAGCAGGACTGGGGATATAGCTTAATAGTACAATACCTGCCTGGCAGGCTCAAGGTACTGAGTTCAGTCTCACTCACTCACACACACACACACACACACACACACACACACACACACACACACACACGGGAAATTTAGATTTGGAGCCATGCAGGGGTTAGAAAATTGGCTCTCCCTCTTACTTGGAGAACTAGGACAGATTTCTTCTCTGTGCCTCCGTTTCTTCATCTATAAAAGAAGGTTAATAATGAAACCTTTGGGAGCTGGGGAGATGGCTCCCAGGCACAAGTGTCTGCTGGGCAAGTGCAAGGTCGTGAGTTTGAACCCCGGTCCCACAAAAAAATAATATCTTTTTTTTTTTTTTTTTTTTTTTTGTGGGACCAGGGTTCGAACTCACGACCTTGCACTTGCCCAGCAGGCACTTATGCCTCGGAGCTATCTCCCCAGCCCCAAAAATAATAATAATAATAATAAAACCTTCCCAGGGGCTGAAGGGAAAATAGAGGAATGGAAGGAAAAAGGATCAAGATATATCGTATGTAGGTACAAATTCTGTATGATGAATGTGATACTATGTATAAATAAAATGTACCAATAAACTTAATAAAAGATAATAATAATGAAACCCCACTCCTGAGTCTTACTGTGGGAATGAAATAGTAACATATAAAGGACTTAGAAAATTATTCAAGGGGCCTGGAGGGATGGCTCAGTGGTCTAAAGCGCCTGCTTGGGAAAGCTTGGGCAGCTTCAGAGACCTCGGTTCGATCCCCGGCACCACATGCTGCGCCAGCCCTGCCCTTGGGGCGGGCAGAGCTGGCCATAAAAATGAGTGAATAAACAAACAAAGGTTCTGAAACAAGAATAAAAATAATAAATAAAAAATAAAAAAAATTTAAAAAAAAAAGAAAATTATTCAAAATATAAAAGGTCATATTAAATAGTATTTATCTTAGTGGTCAATGTAGATACAAAATCATGCACACACAAAAACACCCTTCAGGAGCTGGGGAAATAGCTCTGTGGCACAAGTACCTGCCTGGCAAGTGCAAGGTCATGAGTTAGAACCCCAGTCCCCCCCATCCCCCAAAAACCTCTTCAATCTGTAAAACCTGATTCCAAAAATTATCAGTCACCTTAAAAAACACTATCATTTTTTAAGTCACAAATGAGAAAGCTTGCTGGGCGTGGTGGCACATGCCTGTAATCCCAGTACTCAGAAGGCTGAGGCAGGAGGATCAGTGTGGGTTTGAGACCAGCCTGGGCTACAAAAGAGAGCTCAAGGCCAACCTGAACTGCATAGTGAGACCCTGTCTCAAAAAGACAAAAAAAAAAAAAAAAAAAAATTAGAAAGCTCTGCCAAGTCTTTTATGTATTTTAAATGGAAAGTAAATGTGCATACCACATGTACTTGCATAAAAGTAAATGTGCATAAAAATAAATATACACACCATTATTGCCTATTAGTAATATAAAATATGGGGTAAAAAGTAGTACAAGATAGAAAACTTTTCAAAGAAATTGAAGACCAAAGACACTAGGGAAAAAACTTACTTTTTTTAACAGTAACAAAAATAGAATTTTAGAATATATTTAATAATTAATTTTTAAGTTAAAATATTCTGCTGTATTTGGTAATTTGTGAATGTGTAATGATCTTTTAAAAAAATAAAGACAAGGGGCTGGGGAGATAGCTCCGAGGCACAAGTGCCTGCTGGGCAAGTGCAAGGTCGTGAGTTCGAACCCTGGTCCCACAAAAAAAATAAATAAATAAAAAATAAAAATAAAAAAATAAAAAAATAAAGACAGAAAGCTTTTTTCAAAAGTACACTGAATATAGTTTTATAAAACATTCCTCAAGAGAAAAATATTCCATGTGGATTTCAATTCCATAGCTACAAGTTCTCATTCAATAAAGGTAACTTCATTTGTAGTAGTAAAACAATTTCGTTAAGAACAGGAAAATTTGTTTCTGTGAATTCTGATAGCTACCATGACCTCTAAAAAAGAAAGAAGAAAAAATGTCCACTGGTATTCATCATTTAAAGTATCACTTTTCTATATATAGGTCATATGCTTGTGATTGTTGTGTACATGACAGATGCTTTGAGATCTTTTCATGGTCATTCAGTCTCAGAATAGAATCAGGGACACACAGCAGTAAATTATGTAATACTGCCCCACTGGACAAAGCCACAAGGACTAATGGAAGCAATTTCAAGACTGAAGAGACAACAACACTTGCCCCACCAGTGGGCTGTATTATACTCCTTAAATCGGTAAATTACAATTATAATTTCCAGATATTAAACTCAATTCTCAGGAGATTACTAAATAGTTACATAGTGCTTTATCATTTTCCTGGGACAAAGTAAGCAACCTAAAGATTTTTCTCTGATCATTGCCTTGGAAAAAGCAGGTATCAACAGGTTGGGGAGACAGCTCAGTGGAATAAGTGCTTGCCTGGCAAGCACAGGGCCTGAGTTCAATCCCCAGTTCAAAAAAACAAAAAACAAAAAAATGTAGGTATCAGCATCTATCAACCTACTCACTATGAGTCAATCAGTAACCTTTACCTCAAAAACAGAACACCAGAAAAATGTTTAGCTAGGAAAAAAAAAAAAAAACTTGAAAATATTAAGCAATATTAAGGAAGAAAACAAAGAATGCTATCACAAAAATTTTAAATGCTGTATTAAAGAAAAAATTCCCCAAGTAAAAGCACTCCATTATTCCTATTTCCTCATGTAACTGGAAACAGGTTTTTGTATTCCAATTAAGATATATTCAAAGCAGGGCCAAAAATGAGGAATAAATGTAACAGAGTATCTCAAATTTTTAAAGCAAGACAGAAAACTTGGACTTAAATTTAACTCAACTGAAAATGCCTTCCAAGGGCCAGTGGAATAAGTGCTTGCCTGAAAATGCCTTCTAAGCAAGCACAGTGGCACATGCTTATAACCTCAACTACTTGGAAGATGAAGCAAAAAGATCATAAATTCATGGCCAGCCTGGGCAACTTTATGAGACCATACCTCAAAATAAAAAATAAAAACAGGCTGGGAATGTAGCTCAGTACAACAGTCCTAGGTTCGATTTTGAGTATCAAAAAGAAAAAAGAAAAAAAAGCTTTCAGTGTTATAAACATTCCAAAGCCTAGAAAGACAAAGAGAAATATATGGCCCTTGCCTTACAGAATACACTGTCCACTGGAGAAGTGGTATCACTATAGATGCTGTAAGGAAGGATTATCGCTGAAGGGTATATGTTCTTTTTCATTTGAACACAGTGAAAGTGGCTAAGATTCTGCCCAGGGACTAGGGTTATGTGAACATAGGGTAGTAGTTGCTTGGGAGTTTGGTCATTAACACAATGAACTAAAGAGAAAATGAACAGACAGTAACAAGCATTCCAAGCTATGGAAATGGTCAATTTCATCTTAAATATCAATACTTTTTCTTCTGATGACTCTAGTATAAGGATGACTCCTGATTCAGGTTGTTCAAATGCTTCAGGTAAATGTCTTAATGCCCACAGGCTTTTTTAGTCTTAATACTACTGCCCTACTGTAAAGAAGTGGATTTGCAACCTGGTGTGGTAGTTCTACCTACAATGCCAGCAATTAAGAAGCTGAGGCACGAGGATGTGGAGTTCAAGGCTAGTGCATGCTACATGAGTTCAAAGGTTGGCCTGATACAAGGGAGGAAGGGAGGGAGACAGGAAGAAAGGAAGGAAGGAAGGAAGGAAGGAAGGAAGGCAGGGAGACAAGACTTAGTAATCTATTCAACTGAATAACCAATAAGAAACAAGAAAAACTAAATACTGTCACCAAAAACAATAATAAACCATAAAAGCAGAGAAGGCAGCTAGGCGTTGTAGCTCACACCTGTGATCCTAGAACTCTGGAGGCTGAGGCAGGAGGAGGACTGCTGTGAGTTTAAGGCCAGCCTAGGTTATATAACAAATTGAAGGCCAGCCTCAACTACATAGTGAAATCCTGTCTAGAAAAATAAATAAATAAATAAATAAATAAGCAAGCAAGCAAGCAAGCAGAAGGAGAAAGGCTTAACAAAATGAAGACAATTTTAAATATTTGCATATATAAGAAAAAAATGTGGAAAGTACTTATTTGTCGATTTTTCTTTTTATTCGATTGGTGACATCTTTTGATATCCAAAAACTTTAAAAAATATTATTAAACAGCTATATCTTAACTACTGAACAGAATAAATTATTTGGTAAAGGAATTCTTAATTCACTGGTTAATAGCTAAAGGTCAAAACAAGCGGTTATTTCTGAAACATAATGGCCTTTCTTCTAATTTTTTTGCTTCTTAGGGGCTTTTTGGTTTGTTTCTATCTACTTTTACTCTGTGGTTGGCTAGTAATATTTTAAAAAGTGAGATAAACTTAACAGAAAAGGCTATAGCCATTTTATTCAGGAAAAAAGTTATAAATTTGCCTTCTAATATGGATTTGGGTAAATAATAATTCAACAACCTGGCTTAACCCAAACCTCTAGACCCGTTACCCCTTATATTTGAGGAAACTGAGGCTTGTCCTGTCAGATTAGTTGGCAGTGATCTAAAATTCCACCCAGCTCTAAAAGTCTATTCTCTTCAACTCCAAGCTCTAAAAGTCTATTCTTTTCAAAAATTTGACGGACTGAAAATTTTTAAATCTGCTTTGCTTCAAGCTTCATGCAAGCCTCACTTCAATTTTAGGGAGTTTTGAAAACCAGACAAATGGCCAAATTAGGAAAAAGAGAGAAAAATAGCAGGAAACTAGCCAAATTAACCTACCTACAACGTTTATTCCAAGACCAGCAAGAACTTTATGTGGATGCAGTAGTTTTGTCTCCAATATGAAAAAAAGGAAACAAAACAGTTAAAGCAAGAAAATATAGCCAGAGCCTAGAAAAAGAAAAAATAAATAATAATGAATGTCTCTCTCACTGCTCTAGCAAAGCCACTAGCAGGCCTTCCTAAAAAGGAGTGGGCCTGCCAAAAAAATTGTTCTAGAGGTCACAGAACCAATTATCGGTGTCTCAATTCTACTCTCTGGACCTCTCACACCTCACTCTTCTGAAAAAGAGGATGTCACCACCTGCTCAGTTAGGCTGTTATGGGGGTTGGGACTAATATATTAAAGGACCTGACCTTGGAAACCATCACATAAATGGTAAACAGGCTCAAATGAAAAGCTCATTTGAATCTTTTTACACTTTTCAGTTCACACCATGCAATTCTTTCAACATACATAAGAAATACAAGTAAATGTAAAATGCTATGAGTATTTAAAGAATTCGCAGCTGTATTCTCAGCCAGATAGAATGGCAGGTGTTTATAATCCCACCTAGGCTGAGGCTGGAGGATCACAAAATTGAGGTCAACCTGGAAAATCTGGGCAGATCTACTCTCAAAAAATAAAAAAGAGCCAGGCACAGTAGTGTCTACCTGTAATGCCAATGTTGTGGAAGGCTGCGGCAGGAGAACTAAAAGTTCAAGTCCAGCCTGGCAATTAGCTACATCCTTGTCTCAAAATTAAGAATTGGGCAAGGCGGGGGCTGGGGAGATAGCTCCGAGGCACAAGTGCCTGCTGGGCAAGT
>PVJA010033025.1:0-23664 GCA_004027025.1 Myocastor coypus
TCTGCCTGATACTTTGGCTCCTCTCCACTTCCCGTCACCCTGAGAGATTGGATATCCCTGTCCCATTGAAACTAAAGACCAGAAATAATGCCATCATTTATGCATGGAGGCTTTTAGAGCTGATTGACCCAACACCTCAGATAGTGAGGACTGAATCCAACCTACATCTCTAGCTCCTTTTTAAAATTGTATTTTGTTATTATTGTTGGTTTGTTTAAAGATAGGATCTCACTATGTCACTAGTTTGCCCAGGCTTGGCTCAAACTTGTGATCTTCCTGTGTCAGCCTCCCTGAGTACTAGGATTAAAGGCATGTGCCATCATGCCTAGCTAAAAGTTGATTCCTAATTCTGTATGTTTTCCCTTCTGTTGCTTGGCAAACATGTTCATATGGAGATGCCAAACAGTTAACAAAGACTGAAATGTGAACTGTGCACCAGATAGAAGAGATATCCCACAGAGTCACTTTGCATGAGTGAAACACAAACTTTTCTTGTTAAGTTACAGTGAGATGTATTTGGTGGTGGTGTTGACCCAGTAAAACAGTTTGTTTCACTGAAAAGCACACAATCTCTATGCTTTGTTTCCTGTCTGTCAAATAGGAGCAATGGTATCTACCTCACGGAGTTCCTGAGAGACACTGGGGAGGAAACACTTATTCCCTCTCCTCTTGGATTAGCTTGTTAATTACACTGGGTGTTGTGGCGGGGGGGGGGGGGGCTAGCAAGTAAAACTACAGATTTTTATTTACATAGTTTGGGGGAGTTCACAGAAAACTGTGGCTTTAGAAAGTGGTTAGAATTTGGAGCATACGTTATATGCCATCTGTCAAGGGGAAGCAGTTAGAATTTCAGGGACTTATAAGTAGCTCAAAATAACTGAGAAGCAAATGTAGGAATTAATGGGAGGTAAGGTTGACTTAGCAATGTCTGCTTGTGCAGCTTCACCCCTGCTGACTTTTCTCCTCTAGTGACCATGCCCACACTCTTCCCTTTAACAAAAAGCTTTCCACAAAGAGGGAGTCCTAGCAGTTGACTTCTTTTGGAAAGCTCCGCTGTCAGGCAGATGAGACAGAGCAAGCATCTGCCTGCAGCTATTGATTCTCAAATGTCTTCAACCCAGATCCTGGCACCACAACAGCACATTCAAGACCCCTCGCAAGGATTAGTTAAATAACTAGACCTTAGAATTTGCACCATGGCCCTTGATAGGAGCTCAATTAATGCACGTCTTTTTCTTCACTTTTTATTATGGAAAATTTTAAACATATATTCAGAAATGGAAAGAGTAGTATAATTAACTTTCAAGTACCTATCATCCTGCTTCCATAATTATCAACTCATGGCAAATCTTGTTTCATCCCACCCACACCCCCATAATTATTTTGAACAGAATCCCTGACATATCTTTTCTTCCACAAATTTAAACAGATTCTTTTTTTAAACATATTGTTATCATTCCTTAAAAACAATCAATCTCTGAATATCATTCGATATCCAATCAATGTCTGACCTACTCCCAGTATCATAAAACCTTCTAAATTTGCTTGAACCAAGATCCCAGTGAGTCACTAAAGTCATTTTTAACCTCTCAATTCCCCTTCATCCCTTTTGCCTTGTGATGCATTTATTGAAAAAGCCAGTTTGGACTGTGCTGTCCAACAGACTCTGGGATTTTGCTGATTTTATGCTCAGGGTACCACTTAATATGCTTCTTTTTTTCTTTATTTCCTATGATTTGGCAGCTATGTCTAGGTTTAATTAGATTCAGTTTTTTTTTTTTTTTTAAACCAAGAGTACTTCATAGGTGGTGGTTATGTCTAGTTGGCCCTGCTTTTGTAATATGAGAAACCAGTGACGATCATTGCCAACATTCATTAATCCATCAGAGGTTACGACAAAAGTAATATTCCAATTCTATTACTCCTTCTTCGTGTCTTAGATGGAGTAACCATATAAAGGGAAATGTCCCTTGAGAGGACAGCATATAAAAGAAGAATAAAATAAGTGTTTCTTTCTCTTTACTTATCTGATCTCAAATAATAAATTTTCTACCTACCATTCTTTAAAAATGATTACTCGGGAGTTTTGTTGTTGTTGGGTTGTTTTTTTTTTTTTTTCTTTACATTTCATGATCATGGATTTAGAGAGACTTTTTATATTTTAACTTATGCAATTATTATTCATACTGCTGTTCAGTTTGTCCAATCTCTGCTGTCCTGTGGGAGCCTCTTCGAATCAGTTCGTGAGTTCTCTTGACACATCTCCAATAATCTTTGATCATGTCCATGACATTTCGAATCAGATGTTACAGGGTCATTTCATATAGTTTCTACTCCAGACTTGGAGTCTGTCATCCTCCAAGAGACCCTCTAGTTCCTTGAAAAACAGACACTTTAAAGGACACAATACAAGCTGAAGAAATAATCACTAACCAGTCATGATTGGTTGGTCAATATTTTGTCTTTCCAGTGGACAACACTGATATATATAAAGATAGATTATATATATAGATATATAGATATATGTAAAATGCATCATACATTTCTAATGATGCAACTGATCATAACAAGGGGTCACAGGTATTCATTTTAATATACTGGAATACATTCTTTTATCTCCTTTTAATGCTATAATTCAATTTCTCTTTGAAATCAACCTAATTATTTCTTTTCCCCCATTAACAGTCATACTATTAAAAAAAAAAAAGAAGAAAGAAAGAAAGAAAGAAAAGCACCAGAAATTAGTCCCAAGAGAAAGGAAAAGGTCTGAGCAGAGAACACAGTGTACAGCCACTACAAGGTCACCATCCTCCCTGCAGGGCCACCACCAATATAGGTGCCCTGAAAATGCAGAAGGGGCTTAGACCTTAGTCCCTATCTGGAAATGAAGGGAAAGTGTATATGGAATTAATCATTTGAATAGATTTATGCAAGGAATAAAAAAACCCAGAGGCACTGGTGAGAAGGCGCTTGGCTTTGATGCTTGAATTTTTCTCTCTGACTTAACTTCAGAAGACAGAGAGAAGAGAGCAAGCCCAGTTGCAACAAGCAGCAGCCAGGCAGGAGCAGCATATAGCACAGAGCCAAGGAGCTCCTGCACAAGGCAAGACGGTTTTCTTTCTCCAGGAATTGGACCCTACACAAGGCCTTTCCTAGGCACCTCTAGCCAAAAAATATAATAGCCTTTGAGGGGTCGGGAAGCAAATCTTATAGCACCGAAAGAAAAATTTTTTTAAAAAACAGTCTTTGTTCTTTAATGTTAACCAAAAGATTAAAGATGGGGGTTGTTCGGAAAAGTGAGATAAGCAGAGAAACATTTCCTGGCGATGTACTGTGGCCAGATGCACCAGGAACGTGACTGCGCTGCAGTGCTCCTGCCAAAGGCAGCCAGGCCTCTGCCACCCTCCCAGGACAAGGCCTATCTCAGCTCAGACTTTGGAATGGAGGCGAGCTATGCCTATTAGGTAACGTGTCTGCCTTTGTTCTTCCTCCAAGGCTCCCCACAGGCGGATCAGGAGTGTCTGCTCCTCCGGAAACAAAACAGCAGCTGATTCAAATCAAGCCCAGACACCAGAATAACAAGGAAAGCACATGTGAAGCAAAGCTCTCCAAACTGCTCAGCCTCAGTGTTAGAAGGGCTGGAGATGGAGCGTGGGGTGATAAGAGACTCAGATTCCCGGCAATGTAAGACGTGGATTTATGCCAAACGCAAGCATCCAACCTTTTACAATGTACCTCTGCTTGTCTTTTGATAGTATCTTCCTTAAAGTGTTTGTGTCTGTGTGTGTGTACGCGCGCGCGTACCTCCATGGAGGATAAGGGGAACTTTTGTTACTCCATTTTCCAATGAGGAAAATGAGATTCAGAGAGATTGAAGAATTCTCCCAAGGTCCTCAGCTAGTAAAGGATGACACCATAGCTGGCTGTCCACTAAGTCATGTAGGCCGCATGCACAACCGCGATCTGAGGCCTCAGGGAACATCCCACCAAAAGCTTATTGTCAAGGAACTCAACTATTTCATAAAGTATAACAGTTACTTTTTATCAATTTTTTGTGTGGAGGAAGGAAGGAAAGTACTAGGGATTGACACTAGGGTCTTTGTGCTGAACTATGCAACTGTGTTTTTTGCAGTACTAGGGATCAAACTCAGGACCCTGCACTTGCCAGGCAGGCACTTATTCTACTGAGCTATCTCCTCGGCCCATTTTTTTTTTTTTTTTTTTTTGAGACAGGGTCTCACTAAGTTGCCCATGCTGTGCTCAGAGTTGGAATCCTCCTCCCAAAATGTTAAGATTACAGGTATGCCCCACTATACCCAACTTAAACAGGTGTCTTAGGATATTTTCAATAGGAGAAACCCAGGTACCAAGGCTTAAGCACTGAACACTGAGGCAAGCAGCTGCAGTTCATCTGTGGCCCCATAGGAGAGGTCTGTCCAGGCCCCATTTTCTGGTGCTTCTCTTGTGCCTCGTGATCAGGAGAAACAGTACCAAGCACCACATCCTCACTCATGAACAGCAAAAGCAGGAAAGAAATCGCACCCCATGTAACCCTTATTAAAAGTGAACAAAACCTTCATGAAGGGCCTGGAAGGCACTGCCCTCTGTGTCAGTGCCAGCTGGAGTCTGTTGTGTCCTCCTTAGCTACTTCCTAGTGAATGGGAATGAATAAGGAGGGCCAACCAGAATCAGCTGTCGGTTATGTTCTGGAGCTGAAAAGGACACCATTGTCCCCAGGTTAGATGGCCCAGACAGTATCGCAGCAAAATGGAGCTCAGGGCAGGGAGGATGCAGCCCCTGGTGGTCAGTGCTTAGCAGTGCTGCGGAGTCCACCTCACTCCCCTGGCCACAAGTCCCAGGTGCTTGTCTTCATTTCAGTGGATTGTGTGTACTCTCAGGGTCCAAGATGTGAGTTCTGATCTGGGAAGCTGTCTAATCCATTTCTCTTAGCCCATTCAGGTTGCTATAATAGTATGTTATGGAATAGATGGCTTAAAAACAACAAAAGCATATTTCTCACAGTTTTAGAGACCCAGACCAAGGTGCTGGCAGATCCAGTGTCTGATGAGAATCCTCTTCCTGGCTCGTACATGAGAGTCTTCTCACTGTCCTACTGCAGCAGAAGCACAACAGGAACCCCTTGAGGTCTCCCTTATAAAAGTATAAATCCCATTCATGAGGACTTCACCCTTGTAGTAATTTGTGTCTAGATGTTCCCTCAAAGCTTTATGCAGTCATAAGCTTTTTCTTTTTTTCTTTTTCTTTTTTTTTTTTTTTTTTTTTTTTTTTTTTTTTTTTTTTTTTTTTTTTTTTTTTTTTTTTTTTTTTGTCTTTTTGAGACAGGGTCTCATTATGCAGTTCAGGCTGACCTTGAGCTCACTTTTGTAGCCCAAGTTGGTCTCAAACTTGTATCGATCTGCCTGCCTCAGCCTCCCAAGTGCTGGGATTACAGGCGTGCGCCACCACACCCAGCCAGTCCTAAGCTTTTTCAAGGGGGCAGAATCTACAGTGTCATTGACTCATGGCCCAGTACTGGTTTTAAGGTTGTGAGTGCTACACCTGCCCGGACAGGTAGACTAGATACAATAAAAGGCACAGGAAGAGGCTTGTCTCTCACTCTCTCTTGCTGTTTTTACTGTCTTCCACTGCCATTGGACCACCCTTCCTTGGAATCATTCAATTATGGACTGAGACTTCTTTTTTTTTTTAATTTCTTTATTTATTTTCTTGTTTCAGAACCTTTATTTGTTTATTCACTCATTCTTATGGCTGGCTCAGCCCACCCCAAGGGCAGGGCTGACACAGCATGTGGTGCCGGGGATCGAACCGCGGTCCCTGAAGCCGCCCAAGCTTTCCCAAGCAGGCGCTTTTAAACCACTGAGCCATCCCGCCAGGCCCGAGACTTCTATAAACTGTGAGATAAATAAACCTTTCCCCCTTTAACTTTGGGCATCAGGTATTTCATCTCAGCAATGAGAAAAGTGACTGAGAGACTTGACCAGGGGTGTAAGATGGTGCAGCTGTCAGCCCTTGGCCGGCCTCTCAGCCATGGCAGTATTCCATGACAAGGTGGAGATCAAGGACTTTCAGTATGATGAGGACTCAGAGACATATTTCTGCCCCTGCCTGTGTGGGGATAAATTCTCCACCACTGGGGAAGATTTGGAGATTGGAGAAGATGTGGCAATGAGAAAAGTGACTGAGGCAAACCTCATGACCCAATCATATCCCAGAGGCTCTTTCATAAATACTGTCATGCTGAAGTTAGCTTTCAACCTGAATCCTAGGAAAAAACTAAAACTAAAACTAAATATTCAGCCTATAGTATTCCACCCTTGACCCTACAAATTCACATCCTTCTCACACAGAAAACATTCATTCCATTCCAGAAGCTCCAGAAATCTTTATTCATTCTAATATCAAGCCTCAGTTCTCATCTAAATATCACCTTGGTCCAGTAAAGATGAAACTCAGGTACAATCCATCCAGAGGCAAAATTGTTCCCTAGTTTTCACTATGTGACCCAAAAGTCACATGCTTCTAAAATATAATAGAGGAAAAAATAAATACATAAAATAAAATATAATAGAAAAACAGGCATGGTATAGATGGTCTCCTTCCAGAAGAGAGAAATAGCAAAGAATAGAGTCAAGTAACTCCAAAGGATAGCTGAGAAAACAGCACTAATGTGTAAGGTGCAGGTATTTTGCTCTTTGGTTCAATGCTTTTCCTGCCAGACCAAGTGGGATAAAGATGGCTCTCCCACAGCTCAGGGTAGAAGCCTAGCAGTGAATTTCTGCACAGTCCCCACTGCTCTTTCAGGCTAGGTGGTGCTTACAAGTGAGCCTGTCCTGGAAAATCTAGGCAAAGACAGTCATGTCCACACAGCTCTCTGAGGATCACAGTCATGTGGCACTGGGTGGAGGCACCCTGCCCTTCTGAACCAGAGGAAGACCCATGCATTTCAGGCACTGTGCTCCTGGCACCCTGGCCCTATGGCAAGAGTGCCAGGCTTGATGAACTCTGAATTGCTCAATTTTCCATTGTCTTCAACAATATCTCTTGGCTTTTTTTGTTTTTTAATGTGTTTGATTATTTCAGGGTCTTACTCCATAGCTCAGACTTGTGGTGATCCTCCTGCTTTCAGCCTCCCCAGCACTGGGATTACAGGCATGCACCACTATGCTCCAACTCTGGCTGGCTCAGTCTGCCCTAGGGGTGAGGCTGGCACAGCCTATGACGCTGGGGATCGAACTGCGATCCCTGAGCTTGCCTAAGTTTACCTAAGCAGGTACTTTAGTCCACCGAGCTATCTCACTGGCTTCTAGCTTGGCTTTTTATCAAATTGGTCAACTAATAGTCATTTGGTCCCACCATAGGCATCCTCCTCTAAACAGATATGTTTGGTCTCTCCAGTATGTATAAACTGTGAACTCTCTGAAATTTTAAATTCAATTTCATTTTTGCTAAATAATTCTGTGTTTAAGTCATTTCCCCCAACTCCTTCCCAGTACTGGGCACTAAACCCAGAGCCTTCACACTGAGCCGCATTCCCACCACTCCTGAGTTTGGGTGTTGGCTTGTTTCTTTGTTTGTTTGTTTGTTTTGAGACTGGATCTTGATAACTCACTAACTTGCCTATGCTGGTCTCAAACTCGGATCCTCCTGCTTCAGTCTCACAGATGGCTGTGATTATAGGTATTCACGACCACATCCAGTTTATTTCTCTCCTCTTGAAGTTTGCCATAACTAGTCAAGAAGGCTGGGCATGGTGACGCATGCCTGTAATCCCAGCACTTGGGAGGCTGAGGCAGAAGGATCAGTGCGAGTTCAAGACCAGCCTGGGCTACAAAAGTGAGTTCAAGGCCAGCCTGAACTGCACCCTGTCTCAAAAAAAAAAAAAAAACTAGTGAAGAAAAGCTGGCCTGATCCTTCAATACTTTACTTAGAGGATTCATAGGCAAATATCTAATTTCATTGCTTGCAAGCTTCATCTTCCATAAAATACTAGGGTCCAAACACAATCCAGCTAAGTTTTTGCACCTCTATAACAAAGATGTCCTTTCCCCCAGGGTTCAGTAGCATGTTCCTCCTTTCAGCCTCATTAGAATGGTCCTTAGCTATCCAGGGATGTGGCTAAGGAGCAACATCTGTTTCATCCTAAGCCAACATTCCCTAAGTCTGAAGTGGACCAACCAGCTCTTCTCTTTTCTCTCTAAGCCCTCCTCAGATCACCCTTAACACCCACATTTCTAGCAGGCTCTTCCTGCCTCTACTCAGTTCACAGTTCCAAGGCTGCCCCCTACATTTTTAGGTACTTGTTACTACAGTGCCATATTTCTCTGCGCCACTTCTATCTTAGTGCCTCTAGCTGCTATTGTAGAACAAACAACAGAGTTTTACCTCTCACAGTGTGGAAGCTGAGAAGCTGAAGATGATGGTGCTGGCAGATCCGGTGTCTGGCAAGGGCCTGGCTGGGAGCCAGTCACCTTCTCACTCTATCTTCTCATGGTAAAAGAGCTATGAGAGCTCTTGGGATCTTGTTTACAGGAACTTTGATCCCATTCATGAGGACTCCACCTTCCTCACCTCCTCATATCCAAAGGCTTCATCTGCAAATGCCATCACACTGAAGGTTAGATTTCAACATAGAGATTTCAGGGGAACATATCATTCAGTCTGTGGTGATAACCAATGTTGTGGAATCAACTACGTGACAGAGCAGCAGTGAGAAAGAGACAGGAAAATCAATAGATGGAAAGACTCATTCTCTTGAGAGGTTGAGTAAAGAAGAAAGAACTCAAGTTACTGAGGAGCCAAGAGATACTAAATTCAACAAAATGCTGCATTTTTCACCTAAGACCTGGCAGAAAAATTTCTCAGGCCTCTATATTCTACTTAGGTGTGTTCTGCACCTTTTAACCAAGACAGAAAAACTTCATATAAAAGAAATCAAGAGTAGTATGAAGCCATTTCAACTATATTATAATTATATTCAATTAAATTCAATAAGCAATAAGCACCCACTAAGCCCCTCAGTACCCCGAGCAGTATGTTCAGAGTCAGGAGAAGCAACAAGAGTGAATAAGAAGAGGCTCCTGCCATCAAGGAACTTATAATGAATAAATCACAGACTTGTAGAAAAATTTGCTTTAGGCAAATTGATTTCCTCAATTGACTTTTGGTGAATTTAATTTGGCTAAACGACTTTGGGGAATTGAACTTCAGCAAATTGATCTGCTGCTCATGTGAGCAACTAACTTTAGAATATCATAAATGGCATAAAAGGAATACAAATAAGCTTCCCTTTGGAGATGAGAAGCAAAAGGAAAATCAGTTCTGCAGGGGCATTCAATTGGGCTTTGAGGAATGAATAGGAGTTTAAAATGAGAGGAAGGTGATGGCATTGCACAGGCCTGCTATATGACATCAAATTCCAGGACCCAGGCAATTAGAGATCCTACCCATACTCCTTCAAATGGACTAAAAAAAAAAAAAAAAAAAAAAAAAAGTTCTAGTTCATGCTATCACTTTAAAATGATGCTATAGGGGCCAGTATAGAGCGTGCTGGCAAGCACAAGGCCCTGAGTTGGATTCCCAGTACCCAAGAATGAGAACAAGAATAAGAATAAATAACAAAAAGTAGTAAAATGATGCTATAGATGATCAAAAGCAAGCACAGGAACAAAAGAGCCATCTTTTTGCGGGTTCTGCTGCTTTCCATGCAGGTCCTCCCTACTGCCTCTACCCCAGGCACATCAGAAGATAGCTGGCAGCCATGGGCACCTAGAAGGTGCCCCAGACTCAGTCCCTGGCCAACCAACACAAAGGCAAGGAAACGAGGCCCTCACCCACCTCTTATATTCCCAACTTGCAGAAAGCCCTACAGGATCCAAGTCTGGTGTTCATTCCTCTTCCCATTTTTTCGTTTCAGCCATAAAACACCTCTCATAAACAAGAACATGCTTTTTAAAAGGAAGCATCTCTGCCCTGCCACCTTGAAGTTATTTAAAGACAGTTAAGTATGTGTTTGCCCTTGCTGGCCTTTGATCAGAGAATACATGGCAACTGAATTCCAACCCAGATGGCTAAGGTTTCTGAACATCCAGACAGTTTATCATGTCACTCAAGTGTATCATTTTTTTCTAAAAACCTTTTTTTCTTTTTCTCTGTTTCTCTCTGCATTGAAGCCTCCACCCATGAAATTGAAAGATTTCTGGTAGAAATTCCTTTGTTGCATCAGCTTTGGAAATATGGATTACACTATTCTGTGAAAAACATTTATTACTCTGAACTGTGACTCAGGCGTTGTTCCATTTCTGGGGTTATAGATTTTCTTTCAGCTAAACTAAGGCTCTAAGTCACAGTGACAGTTGTAATGTGTGTAATACCACAGTACCAGATTCTATTACACACATATTTTTGCTAGAGGTTTACGATGTTAAAAATATTTCTTCTTTTTTCCAATACCTTTCTGTACCTGTTGTATAAATATATTAGAACCTATAACACCAAAGTCAATTTCCAGATGAAATGTACACAACAACACTAGTTTGTCCTTTAAATAAAAAAGGGGGAATGCTGCATACAAACTAATGATATTCAAGCACAATATTGAATTGTAATAAAAGATGAATGAGAGAAAGTATATGTCATTGTGAAGGATGGAGAAGGTTACAGGAATCTGAGACCAAGAAAGGATTTATCCTGGATGTTGCTGCAGGCACTGCGTTGAAAAATCTGCAGACTTATTTGCAAGTGTATTTTATGGGAAAACAGAGCGGTCTACAGAGGAAAGAATTTCTAAAGATTATCTTTTATACAAGATTAAGATAAAGCTTAAGAAATATGTAAGAGAAATTTCAACTGATTCTCAAAGGGGTGGAACTTCAGATTCATCAGGGGTCCCATCAATTCCACAAATGCAGGCAGAGGTCTTTGTTCAGGGCCGGTGTAATCTTTCAAGGTAGGTGAGACAAGGCACACAGAGAAGAATGAGGTGCACTTAATTAGCACACCCCTTGCAAAGCTTAACTCATAAAGCACCCCGCCAATAAATCCTTCCACTTTTCTTTAGAAGCCAAGTTCTATTTAATACTCAAAATAGTTCTCTCAGGCCTTTAACCATATTGTTGTCTTTCTCCTAAGACAATCCATCGTGACTAATCCTTCTATAGGGGAAAAAAAATCTGACTATAGGTGACTACATCATCTGAGGCAGAGAATGAAAGGATACTGAGGCCAGAGATGTTTTCAAATTCCTCCTTTGGATAATTTTAACTTTTTACACTTTTCAGTCTTCTTTTCTTTTATTCAGTGATAAAAAGCCAAATTAACTGAGGCTTCCCCTCATCTTTGCTTGCATATCTTCCACATTTGTGGGGAAGTAGTATATAATAAAGTAATCTAAATGAGACAGAATGAGAAAAACCAGCAAACAGATTAACCCCAATGATGAGCCCCAAATTCCTCAGACAAAATCAAGGTTCATCTCAGAGCTTGTACTCAGTGATAGAAAGACTAATCATGAATTTTGTTCAAATTCAATTCATTCAGTCATTACTGAAAGAAAATCTTGAGAGCATGAGGACTTGGGATTTTTTAGTAGTATTTGCCTTTTTTTTGTTTGTATGGAGACTGTATTATTTTACTTTGTCTTGTGCTAAATACAAATCCTGAGTACAGTAAAAAGAAAATATTAAAATTACTATCAGTAAGGAGTATTTGTTACTTATTATTAGAGTGTCACTTATCATAATTAATAATTCTAGTAATTGTTTATCATTACTAGAATATAAATGTCACCATAAAAAGTTATACCCTTTAGTTATTCTACTTGCATGAATTCCACTGAAGAAAACAACTGAGACTGGGTGTGGTGGCACACGCCTGTAATCTCAACTCTCAGGAGGCTGTAAACAGGCAGATCACTATGAGTCTGATCTAGTAGTGAGACCTTGAACACTTTGTAGACCCTTCCCTAAAATACAAAAAAATGAAAATAAAGAAAACAATCTGAAGTCCAAGAAGACTCAAGCTCAAGTACATGATGTGATTCTTTCCCATACAAAAGCAGGAAATGCTCTTTCAGGGTTGCCACATTACCCTCTGCCTATCTTAAAAACGTCCTTAGGTAAAGCAGCCTGATCTCCTGGGTGACCATAGCAGCCATAGGTCCATAGGCCAAGTTCTGGCCAAGGAAGTGTAGGAAAAGCCTCATCAGAAGGACAAAAACCTATGATAAGCTGACACCAAGTTAGGTGTCTGTCTGGAGTCCCGCCTACTTGGAAGGCTGAGACAGAAAGACAACTTGAGCCCAGGAGTTCCAGGTCAGTCTGGGCAACATAGAAAGATACCATCTCTTTAAAAAACAATAGAGATAAAAATAAAAAGTATGTTTTATATAATTCCTTTTGTACTGTCCCCTTGCTTCCTGTTTAGGATTCAACTGTATAGAAACATGAGAGCCGGGCGTGGTGGCTCACGCCTGTAATCCCAGCACTTGGGAGGCTGAGGCAGGAGGATTGGTGTGAGTTCGAGACCAGCCTGGGCTACAAAAGTGAGGTCAAGGTCAGCCTCAACTGCATAGCGAAACCCTGTCTCAAAAAGACCAAAAAAGAAACATGAAATTTGATGCTCCGCCAGCCACCTTGAAGCTATTGCAAAAAGTCCTTATGAGTCAGACTGCAGAAAAAGCTTTCTAATTGAAGTGCATATGTGTACTAAAATATTAACATCTTCCAAAATGATATTGGGGAAATTTTCTACATGCTGGTAAAGCTTATGACATACTAAAAGAACTGCAGTTTGCTTTAGAAGTTTACTTAGGACACAATACTTTTTATTTTCAGGCAAGGACTCATGAGGTCACTAAAATGCCCAAGCTGGCCCTCAGCCTACATTGCTTCTGCCTCAGCATCCCTCAGAGTGGGATTACACGAGCGTTCCACCACACGGGATTACTTTCCAAGTTTTAGACAGCTGCTGTTCATTGGATTTATTACCAGAACAAAAAACAAACGAACATAAAAGACTACCGTAAGCACTAAGAATTAAACTGGAAAAAGTGTATAATAACTCAAAAATAGCACCAGAGTAAGTACCTAAGGGCCCTGGCTTCCCACCACCTCCAATGTACTCACGTACAGGGTGGGTGTTGTAGAAGTGAATTAAGTACAATCTCTGTAGCTAGATTATCCATCCTTACCAATAATATGAGTGACAACTTTTTCCTTTAGAAAACAAATAGATTTTATTATTTTTATAAAACTATCTCCGACTCATTGTTTTAAAGAAAAAAAATAGCTTTTACAAGCAAAACAGAATATGCTACAGAAGTAAAAAGCTACCTGCCACACCAGTCTTTGAAGGTCACCACTGGGAAGAAGCCAATATACATTTCCTCAAAAGCAAGAGTGTATATAAACTTTTAAGACAAAAATGAGCCCTTACTGTGTAAACTCATACAGAAGCTAACCTTCTTATTTCTCTTAACATTCTGTTGTAGACATCGTTTTATGTCCACATATAAAATTACCTCATTCTTTGTAATGGCAGCATGGTGTTCTAATACGAGTGAACTACAATTTATTTAATGGCTATTGTAATTGTTTAGAATTTTTCTCTATTACTGAGGTTGAATGGGCTATCAATAACACCCTCCATTTCCTTATTAGATTTCAGATTTGAAAAGATAATGACACAGAACCAGTGATGTAGCTCAGTGGCACAAGTGCCTGCCTGGCAAGCGCAAGGTCCTGAGTTAAATACCCAGTACCAAAACAAAATAATCATAATCATAATGCACAATCCAGACATATAGAAATCAAATATCACTTTCATTATGTACTAATGAATATAGAGAATATAACTTCAGAGTAAGAGCCAAACCAGCTGCTGATTACATCTTCACCACCAACAGCAGATAGATAGATAGATAGACAGACAGACAGACAGATAGATAACCTTCACCAGCACCAGAATTGAACTTAAACCCCCACAGTAGAACTTTCTACTGAAAATAGCCTCCCAAAGTAGAGCTCACTCTGACCACAAGCAGATGAGGGGACATTGTCTCAGGAGGTAGGAAGATCTAAGCAGAGGGAGAAGGACAAAGATCCAAGCAGAAGACACTCAGCTCTTTGCCCCCAGAACTTGAACAAGAAAAGTCACCCATCCTCACTGGGGTCAGGGTAGGTAAGGGGATATGGGAAATGCCAGGAACATTACCTAATCAAGTTCTCTCTGCAGGGAGACAGAGCCAGCAGAAAGGCTGTCTCTGCCCACACCAATCCAAACTATTCCAAGTCCAGTGAAATTTGTACTATTGGAGTGTTATGTTCAGATAATTACTAGATTGCTAAGTTAAAAGATAATTCTATTGAAAATCTACAGCCATGTTCTAAAATCTAGAAACATCTTCCAAAAAAGCAGTACCAGTTTACACCCCAACAGAATATTAGAGTGTTTTCTTTTGCCCCTCCTGGCCAACTGATAACAATTTTTAACTCTACATTAGTGTATTATACAACATGTTATTATAATGTACATTTCTTTGACTCCCAATGAAGTCGGGCATTTTTATAAATTATTTGGAGCCGGGCGTGGTGGCTCACACCTGTAATCCCAGCACTCGGGAGGCTGAGACAGGAGGATTGGTGCGAGTTCGAGACCAGCCTGGGCTACAAAAGTGAGCTCAAGGCCAGCCTCAACTGCATAGCGAGACCCTGTCTCAAAAAGACAAAAAAATAAATAAATAAATAAATAAATAAAAATAAAAATAAAATAAAATAAATTATTTGGGTACTTCTATACCTTCCACTGTGGGTGTCTACTCAAATACAAGGTTTTCCAACAATATTATTCCATTGATCTCACTGTTACCATGTAGATCCAGAATGTCCCCCTCCCCATAAAAAAGACTCATGTGGCCAGAGGAAGCTGGTCCCTGGATACATGACCCAGAAGAGTACATTTTGTCCCTGGCACCTCCCTTTTTCCTCTTTGCTTCCTTGGCTACCATAGGCTAAACAGCTTTTCCCCACCATACCACTTGTGCCATGGAACCAGTTAACCATGGACTAAACCCACTGGAAACCATGATCCAAAACAAACTTCTCCTACTTCAAACTGGAACTGCTAGCCATTTCGTCTGAGCAATGGAAAATTGTCTTACACATCCAGTTTTCACTCTCTTACTCTGTGCTCTTGCAAACAGCTGAATAGATGTGTGAGATGTTCAGATGTAGTTAGAGGTTTTACCTCCAGGAATGAATCAGTTTTCCCTCTAGAAATAAAAGTCAAGCAAACCTTGACCTCTGTCACACTGTGTCCTAGTGAAATTATCTATTTAGATGGGATACAACTGCAATAGTGAAACTCCAATATAGCACTGGGAGACAGCAGGTCAAATTTGAGATCTAATCCTATCATGTAAGAATTTAGGTTATCAGACACAACCCATTAATCTCTCTAAGCTCCAGTGGTGATACCTATCAAATAGCAGTAGGAGATGAACCAGGACAGTAATTTTCAAGATTTCTTTTTCGCAACAGAACACTTATATGAGCACAAAATGTAGAAGTAAAGAAAATGATTCTGAAGCCAGAATGGAAGAACATATACTTCATGACCTTCTGGTCTACCCTACCCCTCCCCAGTAAAATTCTTAGGCTCTCACTGGGCCCAGTTTAGAAAGCACTGGCTTCCAAGTACAGCTCTAAATAGTCAGGATTTATATGAACAGAAATTCCAACTCACTCTACTACATAAGCAAGTGCTTCTATATTTCCCAAGGGTCTGTGCAATTGGGTATGCTTCTAAATTTGATGATAAATTAGTAAAAACTGGCATGAAGCTGAATGTAGTGGCTCATGCCTATATTCCCAGCACTAAGGGAGACTGAGGTAAGAGGATCAGGCCAGCCTGGGCTAGTTAGTGAGACAGTATTGCAAAGAAAAAAGAATTTTTGATATCTGTAAGCAGATGATCCTAGGTTAGAATGGCCTCTCAGGCTTCTAGAATCCTTAAAATATCCAGATTTTGGAAATGTCTAACAGCAAGTTTTTATAATGTAAGCTTGTCAGAACCATAAGATCAAGCCTATCCCTGAAGGGCAGGGCAGGCCTTTTCCATGATAGGATCGGTCATTTACACTGTTGGTTGTCTTAAGAAAGGCATCAGCTCAAGAGTAAAAAAGGAAGAACCTTTGGAGTCAGCCTTACATGAGGTGAGGAAAAAGTATTTCTAAGATCGACTACATAACTTGTGCATGTGAGGAAAGAATTGAAATGTGGGTCCTTTGCTCAACAATTAAGAGAGTGTACATGTATAATCTTGGGAGCCTGAGGCAGGAAGATCTCCAGTTTGAGCCCAGCCTGTACAATTTAGTGACCTAACAAGAGCCTGTTTTTAAAAAGAAAAAAATCAAATGTTTGGGTATACAGCTTAGTACAAAAGCCCTGGATTTACTCCCCAGTATAGTACTAAGGGAAAAATTCAAGATAGGAAAAACAGACCATCAGCTAAGTGTGGCATACTTCTAAGGTCCAATTGCATAGGCATTTGCCTGCCTGTAAAGTTGGGCTGAGTATCTGACATTTCACACTGTGCCTCAGGGTCTAAAGCTGAACTTGTCCCAGACTCTGTAAAGTGGCAATGCCTGAAGCATATCTGATGTGGGCAGAAATGAAGGAAAGTTAGGTTGACCCTGGCCTCAGAGGAGTCTGGGAGCAAGGCAGTGAACCGAAGCCAACTTGAATTCTAGTCTATGATGTGGATAAGTAAATAACCCCATATACAGTTCTGCCCTTTTAATACCCAGGAGCCCTCAGGATCTTAAAGGGAACTCTGCTTCTACTTTGGACTTTGGGGAAAGATCTTCACAGAGTAGGAAAAGAAAGAATCCAGTCTCCTCTCCAGGGGCCACAGGTAGACGTGAGCAAGAAACAAGGCCTAAGAAACAATGTGGCAAGGGGGAGTCTGGACTCAGGAGCTAGCTGAACACTGATGAGAAAGTGGCACTGCCACCTGGCAACTGCTCGAAAGAAACCTCAGTGAGGAGTAAGGTGAGTGGTTCTTGAGACAGCTTGGGGATTGGTCAATGGGGACCCTCACTGAAGGAGGGACAATGCTCTGCGTGGCATCAGCTGGCAAGTATTTTGAAGCTATCCAAAAAGAGGCTTGCCGGGCATGGTGGCGCACGCCTGTAATCCCAGCACTCGGGAGGCTGAGGCAGGAGAATTGGTGCGAGTTTGAGACCAGCCTGGTCTACAAAAGTGAGCTCAGGACCAGCCTCAACTGCATAGCGAGACCCTGTCTCAAAAAAGACAAAAAAAAAAAAAAAAAAAAAAAAAAAAAAAAAAAAAGAGGCTGCTCTATGCTTGCTTTGATGTGGGGTTTCTTCATTATGACTACAGGAGAAATATCCTTGTTGGCTACCTGATGGTGAATTAGTAGAACAATGATTTGAGGATCCTTCATAAAGGATTTTTCAGCATCCATGTGAGGGAACCACTAGAACCAAGGCATGAGCTACACAGGGCAGTCGTGGCAAATGACTTCACCTTCAGCAGCCCTGGGACAATATCACGGACATCACTTGAGCTGCACTTCCAAACTTCCTCCGAAGACTATAGACAGCTGCAATGTATCAAGCATTCACAGAACAGCAACCTCTGTGTTATTAATGTCAGCTGTAACCTTGGCTTTTGTTCCTGAGTCCATCTCAGAAGTTTCTATTTTCATTCACAAAATCTGGACAAGAAATTCATCTATTTGAGTCACCTCTAAAGAATACATGCATGCTCAAAACAAGGTGAACCATGCAGGCTTGGCAAGCACCTCTTGGGGGAAAGATGGAAAGGAGAGTTATGTCACTTAGCTTACAAGCAAGGCAAAACTTTTCTTTCCTCAAGGTCTTTTTCGGCTTTGCCAGCTTGGAGAACAGTCCTCTCTCCCTTCCTACACCTGGCCTCCTCAGGTTTCTCTCATCCCCAGTCTCACCTCCAACTCGTCACACTTTCCTCTTTTATTAGGTCAGGTAACTCTGCTCCGTTCCAGCTTTTCTTACAAATTCCTATGTCTGTGCTCCAAATAGAAACCATGTTTCTTCAACATTGGATTGCTGACTTTTTTCCACTCCTCAGGGTATCCCTCTTCATCCTAAATGGATTATCAGTGCATTTGTAGCAAACACTGTACATTCCCCAAGAGGAATTCTGATGAATCCAAGAATCTACTCTCAGGCAGAACCAAAGCTGTTCTTTGCAGAGTGCTGGAATTTGCACATATTCCCTTGGGTTTATACGATGCATCTTTTCTGTTTTTATAGAGATGCATCAAGCCTGTTGTCAGGCAAAGTTGTGCCTGTAATCCTGAGTTCAAAACAAATCAGCCATGGTGGCATATAGCAGCGTATTCTTGTAATCCCAGCACTCTGGGAAGTTCAGCCTGGCAGATTACACGTTCGAGTCCAGGCTGAATTTTGCAAAATAGCTGAGAGGTACGTAGGCCCTCAGTTCAATCACAGTAGTGCAAAAGGTAGAATGAAAACACATATTGTCCCAAAAACACTTCCTCAAGTCGCTCTAGTTTCATGATGTCAGCAGCTTCCGAAAGCCTCCTGATACAGGCTAGGATTGAAGGGCTCTGTCCTATTTGACCTATGGTGGTCTCCAACCACACCCGAAAAGGACTCTCTGCCTCCACCTGTCCACATAAGAACTCTTTCCTCTCCATCTTGTCCTGGCTTTCTGCCCCAAATACTCCCTCGTCACCCTGTCTGACACTTTTCTGACCCATTTGCTAGAGTACATTGCCGCAACCCTCGGAACCAGCAGGGTCCTAAGAGTGGGGGAGGGGAGTGACAGGAGATTGAGAAAAGGCTAGAAAGATACTAAGAGCAAAGGCAGGACAAGGTGGGACCTGAACTCTCTGATAGAGGCAGCAGCAACCCAGCACAGTATGCTCGTTTATATACACACAGTAAAAAGGAGGGATGTGATGGGCCAAAAATGCAAGGTCTTAGTGTTTTGCTGAGAACTCTGAAAATGAAACATTCTCAGCACTCTCTGTGCTGTAGCGAATGGAGAAGCACACCACAGCCGGACTCCCACTTCACAACTTATTTACATGGCTAGTCTCGGCTCAGCCGCTCCCAACACTCAATGTGTACTTTCTTATTTGGCTTTGTCTCTTCTTCATCCTGCCTTGTCGGCAATGAATATGTATTGCTTATGTTGCTTTTATTTTTATTTTTTTCTTTTTGAGACAGGGTCTCGCTATGCAGTTGAGGCTGGTCCTGAGCTCACTTTTGTAGCCCAGGCTGGTCTCGAACTCGCACCAATCCTCCTGCCTCAGCCTCCCGAGTGCTGGGATTACAGGCATGAGCCACCATGCCCGGCTTATGTTACTTTTAAAGTTGTTTTTAATTTTAAAAAATATTTAGCCTATCTTTCAAAACACAGCTTAAATTTTCCTTCCACCAGAATTACCCCAGATGGAAGAAATGCTAACAATAACAGCTAGCATGTATTACACTGACTAAAGAGCCCACTTAAACGTGCTAAATGTTGACATGTAATTACACCATCGCATTTGCTCTTCACACCATGCTGTGAGGTATTTCTTCCGGACAGGTTAGAAAATGGAGGATCTGGGAGGCTAACACTTACTTAACAGAGATGACACTGCTGGCGTGTGTCAGGGCTACGGTGTGGACCTCTGTGCTGAGCCCTCCATCCCTGCCGCTAACCACTGTACACCAGTCCATAAGGCAAGCAGGATAGGCTGCCTTGTGATGTGGAAAATTGTGTATAGTATTTGTCTGTTTCTACATCTACACTGTAACCTCCTTGAATTGCGCTCTTTCAGACTATCTATCATCGATGTCTATCCATAGTGGTACACTAGTTGAATTGTCCAAATAAGAAAACCAAGGCAATGAGAACTTAGGCAACTTGGCCAAGGTCTCACGGCCATTCTGTGACAGGGAAACCACAAAGTCCTGAGTTGGCTCTGGCATCTTTCCACAAAAGTCAGTGCTTGATATATATTATTGAATGAATTTGTTTCACACATCTTCATCTCAGGCCACAGTTTGGTAATAAACCAAAATGGATATCAATAATAATGGAAATCCAAGCCGGGCGTGGTGGCGCACGCCTGTAATCCCAGCACCTGGGAGGCTGAGGCAGGAGGATTGGTGCGAGTTCGAGACCAGCCTGGGCTACAAAAGTGAGCTCAAGGCCCTCCTGAACTGCACAACAAGACCCTGTCTCAAAAAAGACAAAAAAAAAAGGAAATCCATGTTACAATTTTTTGAGGTATCAGGGATTAAGCTTGGGACCTTACTCTTAATAGGCAAGCACTTATGCTGCTGAGCTATCTCCCCAGACCCCCACACTACAGTTTTATAACCCATTATCCCAAGTAGGTTGGTTTTACTAGATTAGAGGCAAAGCCTAATATGTTAGAATTCCCTGCCAATGTTTATTTGATTAATGCAAAATAACTTTAAAGCATTGCAAAAAATAGTAGCTTTATTAGTAGTGAAGGAAATGTCACATGGAAGTTTTGCTGAATTAAATTAACATCAGATTTTTATTAGAACACATATGTATGAAATTAATCATCAAAAAGCACCAAATTTGGGGGCTTTTAGGTTAGCTCAGTGGTTTAAGCGACCGCCTGCTTGGACAATCCCAGTCAGGCACAGGGTATGGCAGTTCAATCTCCACACTTACCCTTAAGGCAGGCTGAGCTAGCCAAAAAAAAGTACCAAATTCAAAGTACTGCCGGGCGTGGTGGCTCACGCCTGTAATCCCAGCACTGGGTGTGGGGACTGAGGCAGGAGGATCGGTGTGAGCTCAAGACCAGCCTGGGCTACCAAAGTGAGCTCAAGGCCAGCCTGAACTGCATAGCAAGACCTTGTCTCAAAAAGACCAAAAAAAAAAAAAAAAATTCAAAGTACTTTCATATAAATATAGACTTATTGAAAGTTATATTTTTAAGCTATTCACACCCAGAAAAAATAATTAATGTAATAATTCCATTTGCCATGGGAATTATGATTTAATCTCCTCTACCAGAAGTAGCTGGAAACCCTGCACCTAGCTTCTAAGTCCCTTCCGGCCAACAGAACAATCGTGTCAAACATTCTCTTTGGGACAATTTTATGTGAATAAAAAGAAATTGTTTTTTACTGACCTTTAAAAAGATCATTCAAGTAATATTTATTATTTTGAAAATGTAACGAAAAAGAGAAAATAAAATCATGAAATTCCATTACCAAGTGATAATCAATCTGAATATAAACTATATGCAGATAGAATATATACTTCTTCACCAAAGAAAAAATGGAATTATAGTTTTAGTTTTCTAAGCTGCCTTTTTTCCTTAACATACCATTCATGTCCTTTTATAACATATGCATTTCTGTTTACTGTCCACAAAGTATCTCATTGTCTACATGCACAATAATCTGATATAAGTGTGAACACAGCCTAGAACACATGGGAGCAAGACACAATGTGGGGACCAGGGCTGGTCTGGGGGAACACTACAGTAGATACCATTGTTTCCCACTTGCTTTGGGCCCACTTCTCTGGCCTCCTACAGCTGCTATGGGTAGCTCATCTAATACCTTGGGGCCCACTGAGCTCCAGTGGCCCAAAGGTTGGCTGTACTCTTAACACTGCAGAACGTAACATGTTCCTTGGCCGTACATAGAAAACAGATGATCCTACAAACATCACCCCTCTCACTCAGTCACTTTTAAATGCATCCTAGGCCCACCTTGAATAGTTCAAGCAGTCTGTTTCTGGTATTCTCTAATACAGGTCCCCTCAGGCTGCCGCCAGGACTCCAGCTCAGTAAAGACTATAGCTGTGAACAGAGCTCCAGACCCTATCAGAGCAAGCAGATTTGGTCCCAAGGAAGCCTGAGATCTTTAGAGTTCTTCAGATTGGAACAGCTACAGGGCAAACATGCCTTTCTTTTGCTAATATTAGCCACATCGAATGGCAGCACATTTCCCTACTTCTGTTCTAGTTCTTGCCTTATTTAATAAGTCCTTTTTTAAAGTAATATTTCTCTGCTCACTTGGAGTTTGGCTTTAGCAGCATAGTGGTAGGACAACCACCTAGCATATATGAAGCTCTAGGTTCCATCCTCAGCATCACAAAAATAAGCAACTCCAGTGATGATAAGTTCAAATACCTATGTTACAGAGTAATAGTATCACAAAGCATTTCTGCTGGAGGGCTAAGAATGTAAGTTAACAGACCAAAAATTGGAGAGAAAGAAGGGCTATAAGGATAGCCAATATTTTGGCCCTAGCCCTTCAAAGTCAATAAAGACCCAGGATATAAGAGAACCTGTGCTGTAATATCCTATAACTCAGAGGTGTCCCAAATTTCCAGACCCGACCCGAAACCCAGCCGGTAGCAGAGCCCGCTGGGTCGGATCCTTGGAGCGCCTTCCCCTCCCCCGCTTCCTCCCACCCTTTTTTTTAACCCCTCCAGCCCAAGCTCCAGCACCGAACCCATCAAACATCTCGTTTGGCAACCACTCTGGTCCACGAGCCTACCAGGACTACTCAACCCCAAAGCTCCACCTCCACCTACAGACCATATCTGCCGGGATTCACAGAAGCTAGCAGCCAGAGCTCCAGCACAGAGTCAGGAACCTCTGTAGAGGAACCACCTTGGAGTCTCCAGACCAAACGCCCATAGACACAGCAGAACGCCACCAAAGTGCAGAGGCCGCTTCCATACAAAATGATAACAACAAGGAGTAGGATGCAATCTCAGGGCCTGTGCCCACCCAAACCAAATACACAACACACTATCATGGAAGAAAATAGGAACCATACAAACGAAACCTCTGAATTGGGAGCATCTGAGGCAGACACACAAGTGCAGAAACTTATAGAGCAACTGAGATCAGAGGCAACATCTGAAGTAAAAAAAGAAATACATGAAGTGGAAAAATGGCTGGAGAAACATATAGAGGACATCAGAGCAGAAATAATATATAAAGTTGACAAAGACATGCCTAAATCAATAGCATCCCAAGTAGGGGAACAACTACACAAAAGTAGAAAGGAGAACAAAACAGAAATAATCTCTGTATTAGAGAGAGAAAGGATAACCATAATGACAGATTTCAATACTATTAGAGAAGACATCGATAAAAAATTAGAGGAGAATAGAAAAATGATGGAGTCCCTGACGGAGCAATATAGGAAAGACATAGATCACATGAAACAGTTTCAAAGAGATACACAAGAAAATAAAACCTCAATCACAAGTTGGCAGAGCCAAATGAATGAAAATGAAGATAGAGTTTCGAACCTTGAAGACACAGTTGCAGCCAGTGAAAGAGTAAGAAAGGATCTTTTAAAAACAACCAGAATGCAGGAAAAAATAATTCATCATCAGCAAGACAATGCAAAAATGAACAATGTGAGATTAACGGGAATCAATGAGAAAGAAGGAGTCAATACAAATGATATCAAAAGAATATGGGCAGAAGTAATAGCAGAAAACTTCCCAAATCTGAGAAAACAATCAGACATTCAGGTAACTGAAGCCTACAGAACCCCAAATAACATCAACCCAACTAAAAACACGCCAAGACATATAATAGTCAAGATACCAGAAA